>CAJFCO010017521.1:33770-49450 GCA_904066015.1 Synergus gifuensis | reverse complement strand
GAATTACATAAATAAGTATTCTAATAATTATTTATGTAATTGAATATGCTTTTCTATTGATTTTTTAGAAAAGGTTTTTGTGTGGAAATCTGAGTCCAGGAAGTATTTCTTTAATTTATATATCCGTATCATATACGTATACATAATTGATAATAAATCTGAACATGACATTGCATGACAGATAGTGATGGCCATTTAAAACAAAATATAATCATCATATCGTCATGTTATAAGAGGGCTGAGGTAAGGGGAAGGCAGAAAACTGCGCCATCTAGCGAAAAGACATGACAGGATCAGCCGATCAGAATTATAATGCACCACATCTTCCATACAACCGTCCACCCCCTGCAGTCTAGCTGGGCGAGACCCACCGAGCGGATCGGTGAGCTCTCGCCTGGCGAAAACTCAAGTTCTTTTCCTACCCACAGGAGCAACTGTAGTAGGCAAAGTACAGGCGAAATCGCAAGGCATAGGCGCAACTATCATTGCAGATTTCCATATACTTATGTATGGAGAATTGCCAACGCTCAGGCGCACCTGTCGTTGTCAATTCTCATATAAAATGTCATGCTATAGGAGCCACTATGCTTAGCATTTTTGATACGCTATTTCTTCCTCTCTTTCCTATTCAAAGGTGTACAATTTCTACAGTCAATAGGATCACCTAAGACTGTAGAAATCGGTGTTAAAAATATTAATAAATAGGAGCATTTATTATTAATATTTTTCCACACGAGAATACTTCTCTTTTCTATCCTCAATCCGATTATTCTACCGAGAAACCCTAGTCCGCCAAAGTCAATAGTAAAAAGGAATTAATTGACACTTAACAGGCGCAACTGTAAGTGAGACGAATGATAGGCACACCAAAAATATATCATTACAGGTTCATATATATTAGTTACAATTAAAAAGTTATTTACTAAATGTGAGGCGGTATATTTTATATTCAGCGAGCATATAGATTTGTGAGTATAGGCGACCATTCAGATTGGTCTATGACCTGTTAATTGACGTAATTAGAGGGGACAAGTAGAGTTTGGTGGGGATAAGCATGAGAGTTTCAGGAGCGTCAAAGCAATTTAAAATTTGTGGCTGGAAACATATTTTCAATAAATTGCTACGCTTGAGGCCACAACGAAAGAGCTCTCAGGTATCTATTCATTTTTATAGAGATTTTAAAGATTTATTCGGTTATTAAAATGTGACAAAAGGGTGATAGTGCTAATGTGAATGTGTGCTTTTGATATTTCATATGTATTTGGAAGGACTGATTACATTGATTTTTGTTCTAAAATTTTGTTCCTCGGCGTCACTTATTTGTGCGGTTTCAATTTTAATTTGAATTTGCTTGTAACGAATTTTAGTGATTTATTGTCTTGTTTTCGCCAATTCTTATTGTGTTTATTGTTTATATTTGAATAGCGACTTTTAGGTTTTCTTTCGCGGACATTTCCATTCATGTATTTGTTGTTAAGCTGTTTGATTTGAATAATAATTCTATTTCATCGGGATTGCTAATTATTTCTCTCAATCGCCTTTCTAGCCTTTCAAAATTTATTTTATCGCTTTTCATATAGACCTTTAAAATTTTCTAGTCCCATTTAAAATCTAGCTGTCGAGAATAACTTCAGTTCAACTCTTTATTTAAATTAAAATTTACTTTTGAAATCAAAAATAGTCGGTCACAAATGTTTTAATTATTATATTTTTGTATCATAGTCAATTCGTAGATACTTGAACTGCTGTTTGAAAGGACGCAAATATCTAGGATTGTACAAAAATGGTTTCTTCAATGGCTCTGTGCGATCTGAGTTCGCAGAATACATTATTGACTGTGAAATGAATGTAACCCAGGATCCTAACAAAGTGTAAGTACAGCCTCAAGATGAATTAACTTTATAATGACTGACGTTGTTATCTTGCGGAAAATATTTTTTGATGTATATTTATTTTTTACTCAAATATAGAATAACCCCAAAGAGGTTCTTGGAGTTGCGTGAAGAGGTGGTGGCAGTTTTCCCATCAAAAGTGGAAGTAAGTAAACTATTTTCTGTTGTATATTTTTTTAGAGTGCACGTACGCATAAATGTGTCCGTGTAAGTTTGTGTGTTTTTTTTTTAAAGAAGAAAAATTTTTATTCCCAGGCTACCTACTAACAGGTAGGCTACCTACCTGTTATGTGCCACGGAAGCCAAAAACAGAATTCGAAGGTGGTAGACAGCCCAGAGGCAAACTTTATGATAAATATACCTCATTAATAAAAAATTTGAGAGCAGCAGGATTGATAAAGAAAGGACAAGGCGATTCTGAAGCCTTGGAAGAAAATATTGATATTTCAGGTTGATATGCTGAAAAATGTTAATTTAATATTTGAACTTTTGATTTCATCACTTATTTAACTTGATAATTTCGAATTTTGTAGAATCGCAAATCACAGTGAGCGGAGATTTATCCTGGCTAAGGAGATGTATTGAGCCAATGAATGAGGCCACTGAAAAGTGGAAAGTAACTTCCGCTGTTCGAATTCATGCACTTCGAATTACTCCTACAAGAAAACAAGGAAGCCGACGTAGAATTGACCTGATAAGTGATTATCTAGATGAGTATAAGGTGTTGAGGCAACCGTGGGGTTACTCACTTGTAAGTTTATGTTTCCCTTAATATTTTGAATCACCATTTCACATAATTAAGACTTACACAATCATGAGCCTTTTTATTACAATTTTTTCTTTTTAAAAATTTTCAGCTGCAACTTGACTACAAGTATTTGTATCCTGCCAGTGATTTGGCACTCATAGAGAACTGGCCGACAATCGCCGTTAAGATTAAATATATGTCCAGATAAGAAACAGTTTTTCATGACACCGTAGGTATGTCAACTTTAAAAATCTTTTAACATGTGTTAATTAGTATAGGGTTGCTTCATAAATGATCACCTGAAATTGATTGTGAGAAATTAAATAAATAATCGTGTGCGTAGCGCGCGTGTTAGTCTGCTATCTGTAATAAAATCGTAACCATATTTTCATTATTTCAGAAGAGACAGTTAAGACTCTTAATCTTATTCCTAAATTGTTTGGACCAATTAATGTTGGAAAGTGGACATCTGCTACGGACGCACAGAACAGCTTTCTTCTGTATGTGAACGTAATTTTTTTTTTATTTTTCTTTGGTCATGGATACTGTTTGTACTACTGCCCATTACTTGAGATTCTTTTTATCTTTCCAGGTTATGAGTGAAGTGGCAACTGAGGTGAAACGTCTTGTAGATAAATTGAAGACTGTAAAGAGAACCCTCCAGCCGTTTCCTATAATAGTTGGGAAGGATTTTTCAAATATAACGGATTCCTACGTTTACCTAGATAATTTCTATTATCGGGTCGACAGTCCTTTAAGAGCTATTGATGTCTGCTTCAAAGCGTATCATGCCCTTCACGCATACTATCCACATCAGAGTGAGTACTCGTGGATGTTTCTATAAAAGGCAATATATGGAATAAAAACTAGGTGGGATTCCGAAGTTCCAACTGTAGAGACAAGAGTAAACGAATACAAAAACCTTAATTTGTAAAGAAAACTCCAAGATGCCGCACTGTTCGTTTTGTTAGCAGAACTTCCGTCCATCCACGCATTAACTTTGCATATGAAAATATGTCATTTGCATGAAACAGTGAAGGCGTATAAATGTCAAGAGCTCAAATGCCTCAAGGACTTTTGTGATTGGAAATCTTTGAGAAAACACCTGGTTACCTATCACAAGTGTTGTGTGTGGAATAAAAACTCTAATGTGATCGTTTCTAGTAGTAATAATATAAACAATGAATCCTTATTGAATGCAGTAATAGATCATACTTTAGTTGATCATAAAAACTCAGAAATGTCAGTGAGTGAAATTACTCCTTTAACGCCTAAGAATATAACAGATATTTTAAAATCCTCACTACTTGCTTTCGTGGGCAAGTTGTATGCAGCGCCAAATTTACCTCGCAATCATGTCCAGGTGATTGTTGAGGACACAAAAGAGTTGATACACGAAGTATTATCCCTTGTGAAGCCAGCAATATTGAGTGCCTTTTCCTGTAAGGAAGATGGAAATTTTCCAAATGATATAGATATTATTTCCCAAGCTGTACTGCTATCCTTTGAATCTCTTGAAAGTGAATATAAGCGCCTCAAATTATTTACTGATTCGGGATACCTTGTATATCCAACTTCTATTGCTGTAGGTGATGTTGTAGAAAACAAGAGGTTGGATGGTCGTATAGTGAAACAAATAGTGCCAGTTACTGCACAGTTTATTCCTCTGCGAAAAAAACTACGCACTTTTTTCAGTTTGCCTAATGTTTATGAGTTAGTCATGCAACATGTAGAAAAACTAGAAAAAGAGAAAAATACTTTTGCTAATTTTACTCAGGGAGAGTACTGGCAATCGAAAAAGCGTCGTCTTTTTTCAGGAAAAATAGTTCTTCCACTGCTTCTCTATTATGACGATTTTGAGGTCAATAACCCTCTTGGATCCCACAAGTGTATTCAAAAAGTTGGTGGTACATATTTCATCATATCATGTCTTCCTTCAGAATTTCAATCATTGTTGGAGAATATTTTTGTAGCTCTCCTTTGTCATTCTTCTGATAGGAAAACTTATAAAAACTCTATGGTTTTTAATGTAGTCGTTAAAGAAATTAATTATCTTCAAAAGCATGGGATAGAAGTGGAAACCCAAAGTGGGAAAAAAACCATTTATTTTTCTCTTGGGGGTATTCTGGCTGATAATCTTGGCATAAATGAAGTGCTAGGTTACGTTGGGAGTTTCAATGCTAACTATTTTTGTCGTTAGTGCAAAACACGTAAGGAACATACGCATACTGATTGTTTTGAGAGGAAACAGAATTTACGACGCATTGATCATTATGAAAAAAATGTTTTATTGGGTCAAGACAAAACAGGTGTTGCTGAGTTTTCTATTTGAAATGAGGTAGATGACTTTCACGTGTATGAAAATTACATAGCGGACATTATGCATGATGGTCCGGAGGGTGCTTTTGTTTATGATATGCAGCATATCACGTACCACGTTGTAAACAAAGCTGTCCAGAAAGTGGAACTTGCAGTCTTAAATGACAGAATATCCAATTTCGACTATGCAAAGAATGGCTTCTCTAATCAACCTCCACCTATTTCAGAGACAGAACTTTCCAAAAAAAATTTGAAAATGTCTGCATCTGAAATGATTTCCTACATTTATTCGTTCCCATTGCTTGTTGGAGACTTAGTGTTGCATGATAGCCCCATCAATTCACAAAGAATGTGCAAATTTATTGGATGTACTTGTATCTGAGCATCACGAAATGTACATTAGATTATTTGATAATACATTAAAACCAAAACAACATCACATGGTACATTACGGAAGAGTGATAAAAACATGTGGACCGATATCTCAATTAAGTGCCTTCAAATTTGAATCGAAAAATCGAGTCATGAAGACACGTGCTGAAGCTACTTGCTCACAAATAAATATTACATTTACCATGGCTCTTAAAGAACAACTTCAGTCAGCCTACAAGTGTGCAAGCAAGAGAGGTTTTGAGCCAAGATTGGAATTAGGCCCAGCTACCATTGCAGAGAATCTAACTGAAATAACAGATTCTTGCGAGTTGGCAAAAGTTGTGTTTCCGTCTGATTTTGTCTCTGAATGTTTGGAAGTTCCTTGGGTTGATTTCAAGGGTACAAAATATCAAGTTGGAATGTGTGTTGCTATAGAATTTGATGATGTTTGTGGCTTACCATTTTTTGGTGTAATTGATAGAATCTTTTGCAACGAGAGAGGAAATATTTGCATTTTGTATAATGAATTTTATACTCTTGGTTTTGAAGAAAAACTACATGCGTACCAGGTTATATCAACTGCAAATTCGAAATGTATATTGATTATTGATAGACAATTTATTATCGCCACGTCCAGTTATATTTATAAGAATGGCAAACAATAATGAGTATGTTGCCTTCAGATATGCTGTGTGAATGACAGATTCCAGTTTGTGGAACTAATTATTATTAATTAATAATTATTAATTACGTAATTATTTAATTTATTATGTAGAGATTATGTAGATTAAGAGATAATTTTTTAAATTTTAGAAATTAAAAATGTTAAAAAAACCAAATTAATTTGTTTTTCCCGTTAAATATGTAAATTATAATATTGGAATTTAATAAATTACATAAAATACATCAATTTTCTTATAAATTTTCATTTTTTCATTGAAACTTTTAACCTTTTATTTAGGCATATATATATATTTGATTAGATGTTCTGACCCAGGTAGTAGTTGCATGTTCTAGTAGAGTTAGTTGAGGCAACCAAGCTATAGCTACATGGATCCACGTCAGTTGGGTGTCACAGCCAACTTCAACCTATCTATTAAAAGTGGCTGCCCCAGCCAACTAATTGCATGGCGCTCCAGAGTCCAACTAAAGTGGACACTACAGCCATTTCACGGGTCCTACCATCCAATCTTTTCTCTGAGTGCATAATTGAGGTGAAACCATACAGGGAACTTGTTGGATGTTTGATGTTCCTCATGCTTAACACGCGCCCTAACATAAGTGTTGCTGTGAACTATTACAGTCGTTTTCAAAGCAATGCTAAGTTAATACATTGGAAGGGGCTTAAACGAGTTCTGCGATACATTAGAGGCACTCTTGATTATGGACTGTTCTTTTATCGAGGTTCAAATTCGGAGGTTCCACTTTAAGTTTACGTAGATGCAAATTGGGCTACGGACAACGATCGCAAGTCAACTACTGGTTTTCTACTTCAAGTCTTCGGGTCTACCGTGATCTGGTCAACCAGGAAGCAAACGGGAATCAGTCTATCGTCCACTGAAGCCGAGTATGTTGCCTTGGCAACAGCTTTAACTGAAGGAATTTGGTTAAAAGGACTGTTAGAGGACTTTAATGTTATGAGTGTTGATCCCATCGTGATCTATAAAGACAATCAGTCTGTAATTCACTTGCTTAGTCGATGGGAACATCGAAGACTCAAGCATATTGATGTAAAATATAATTTTGTTCGAGAGATGCATCAAAACAGAGAAATTGATGTGTATTACATAAATACTAGGGAGCAAATTGCCGACATACTAACTAAAAGTCTCGTAGGAGATCAATTTATTAAACTTCGTTTGTGTATCGGTGTTTGCAAAGTTTGATTTATATTAATATTGCGTTTTTTAGATTGAGGCGGAGTGTTGGAAAAATCAATGTAAATGCGCCTTTCTATTCCATGGTCTTAGTATCTATCTCTAGTTAAATATTCTATGTTCGTGTGACTTGCATTTGTATGAGTAACAATGCGGTAGTAGTTTTGTCTGGATTCACTGAGAAAGTTCGGTTGTTCTCTTTATAATAAAGACTCAGTACAGTTCTGTAATTTGCTGTGCCTTTTCCGATTTATATTTCCACTCCTTTTTCCTCACAACTCAGTTATTCTAACATTATTGATGTTTAATCAACTTCACTGAACTTTATTATATTTTAATTATACTAGCAGACCAACACGCTACGTGCACGATTATTTATTTACTTTCTTACAACTTCAAGTCATTAAAAAATTTATGAAATTTTGCTGATTCAAATTTATAGAGAGTAGAGGTTTGAAACAACAATGTATCCAATATTTTAGGGTCATTTCGTTACATCACTTTTTTTAGAGAGGTATTTCAAGTGGTTTCTAGGAATTTTAATGAATTTTTACGAAGTTCTAAAGATTTTTAGGAATTTAAAAAGATTTCGTAGAATTGTAACGTATTTCAGGATATTTCGCGGAATTTTAACGCAATTTATGAAATTTCAAGAGAATTTTTAAAGTTAAGGAATTTAAAGAGTTTTAAATATTTTAAATATCTTTCAAGAGACTTTAATATGTTAAATAATTTTAAGCGATTTGCTGATTTTTAAAAGGTTTTATAGAATTTTCAGGATTTCATCAAATGTAACGAGATTTCGAATAATTTTAATGAATTTTAAAGGAAGTAAAGAGACTTTAAATGTCATCGTAGCATTTTAAGAGTTTTAAGAAGTTTCTGGGAATTTTAAGGTTATTTTATTGTGGGATTTCAGAAAAATTTCTTTATATATAACATATATGATTTTTAAAAGAATTTGGAGACTTTAAAAGGATTTCCAAGGTTGTATTAAAATTTTAAGGGATTTTATGAGATTTTTCTTATTTTTAAAAGGTTTTGTAGAATTTTTAAGGATTTTATAGAATTTGATAAGATTTCTAAGGATTTTAAGAGATTTTAAATGTTATGAAATAACAAGAGGTTTCTATGAATTTTTAAAGATTTTTGTGAATTTTAACTTGGATTTCAAGAGATTTATGATTTTAATCGTTTTTGTGGATATTTAAGGGAATTCAAGAGGTTTTTGGGAGTTTTAAGAAATCTTAACGAATTTTAAGGTATTTCGAAGGTTTTCATGAAAATCTAAGAGCATGTGATGCTTGAAAAATTACGAGTTTCAAATAAACCCATTGTTTGGCCACAAAAATGAATATTTTGCTCTGAAACTTTGGAAAACGGAAGAGAACATTAAAACGAACAATTATTGACTCTTTTTATCTTGTATAATGAAAAAAAGTTTCATATTGCTAAAATTCGTGATGCATTTGTCACTTTGAGGTTAGGTGCTATATGCTTTCTGCAAGTTTATTCCTAAAATACGGAATATTGCAGCCTAATAATTTAGAAAAACGAAATATATATAAAAAGAAACCTAAACGGCTTACCTTTGTTTGTGGGCAAGTCAAAAAATTTAATTTTTTATTTTGTTGCGAACAGTGCAAGAAGTGACAGATAAGTGAATATGACTGATAAATAAACCCACTGTTTGTCCACAAAAATGAATACTTTTCCTTCAAACTTTGGAAAAGAGTAAAAAGAATTAAAACGGACCGATGATGACTCTTTATTTCTCGCAGAATTAAAAAAAAGTTTCATCTTGCTGAAATCGATCAACTTTTGAAAATAGTGTTTGAACATGTATGTCACTTACCACATGAGCCAATTTAGATAAAACAGTTTTTTCTGCTGATTGGGGCACACGAAGACGCGCAGTACGACGCGTATTCGTGCACCGGCACCGCACTTCCTATCAAAACAAACTTTGTGTCCAGATTTGATACACAGAGTTACACATGCACGTAACTCTGCGTATCAGATTTGGATATACTGTCAACAACTCGGGACTTGCCACGGCAATGTTTATAAAGCAACCGTTGTGCGCGGGGAAACATTTATGAAAAACGTTTGTAAAAATCGACAATGTTGTTAATAAGTGAAAAATAACAAAGTTATTGAAAAAACGAGAAACTAAAAAATTATTTATAAATCTCATAAAATTTCACAAAATTCTTAAAGATTCCATAAAATTCCTTAAAATTCTCTGAAACTCTTTGAAATATCTTCAAATTCCTCAAAACTTCATAAGATTTAAAATTCCTTAAATTCCCTTAAAACACTCAGAAACCTTTTCAAAAACCTTTTCATGTGGTACTTTTTCGACGTGTCAGTCAGGTTCGGATAAATCAATTGTTTGTCCACAAAAATGAATATTCCTGAAAAATGAATTCGGAGAAGTTATAAAATATATAAAGGGAGTGTAATTGACTCATTTGGTTAAATAATGAGAAAGAATTAATTATATACATTTTACTGTCTTTATCATTTTCGAGGTTAGATTGCGGCAATTATTTACCTCTGACATATCGACATAGCGTGTTGGTAAGGTAGGAACGTTCCATACCATACAGAGACAGAATGATAATGCAGATATCAACAACTTTTGCAAGTTTCAAACTTTCAATCTCTATATGCATATGATATAGTTATTACTATTATAATGTGATAAGATTACGTATTTTTATACGTATTATCGTATTTTTCTTATCCACTATTATTGTGAATAATCTAGTATTATACTAAATCAACTCATATACATGCAGAAAGTACACTGAAAAAACGAATTGGTTGGGACAACTATTAAAGTAGTAGGGCCAACTATTTTAGTTTGTAATATATGACGCTGCTATTTCAATGGTTAGGGTTACTACTTTAATTTGTAAAGGTGGTAGTAGTTGTCCTTACTACTTTTCTTGTTGTTGTGACAACTTCAGATGGTTGAAAACCATCTTCAGATTGTTGCGCTACCTACTTAAAGTAGTAGTAATTACTATTAAATTAGTAGTTCTTACAATTAAATTGGCTACTTTTACCACTTAAAATAGTTGTCCTTACTGTTAAAATTAGTAGTTTTCACTATTTAAATTAGTAATCCTTACAATTGAAACTAGCAATCTACATTGTTAAAATTAATGTTCGTATTACTATTAAAGGTATTATTTCTTAATATATTTAAATTCGTAGTTTTAAACTAAAATCCCAGTGGAGACATGTGACGAGAGTGTCCCTTGTTCATTGGGATGTTATAGTAAAAACTAATAATTTAAATATATTAATAGAAGTACCTTTAATATCCCGTATGGAAATTTTGAGTTGGCCCTCGCGGGGCCTAACGTAGTTTGCCCCCTTATTATGTTGGCCCCACGATGGAAAACTATGAAGGACCAACATAGTTTTGACATGCTCGCCTTCAAAGGCCCCATGTAGGATCCTTACGAAGGACCAATAAGGTGGCCCTCTGTGGGGCCAAGAAGGGCCCCACAGAACGCTATTTCAATGCGATTTTTGCTCCTACTTTGGCGCTCTAATGGGCACAAATTTCCAAATCTTCCACTTGAAGCGTCAAAGTAGGGGCTTAGCATATTTTTAAAACGAGTCGAAATATGGTGCTACTTTGACGCTCTATACACACAATAAAATTGTTGGGGCTACAAGATGAGTTAAGTTAAATGAAAATGGAAAAAAATGTCTTAAAAAACAATTATTAATTAAGAACATGGTTTATTCGCAGTTATATTATGGACATTCTTATAACTAATCGTTATTTGTAGATTTAAACGCTTATAAAACAAATAAAATTTCGCACGCAACGCTCGGGGGAATCGAACGCAGGACCTACGGGAGACGAGTCCAGCTACGACCTAACCATTACCCTAAGCTCTCGAGATAGTGGTCCCACATTTTTTCAGGGTATACTCAATCCGAGCTTACATAATAAACAAATTTGTTGAGACAGAAAAATAATATTATTTTAGTAACAAAAATTTGGTTTCGTCAACAAAAAAGGCTCAAAAAAATCTGCCCGCGTCGCGGGCACATTCTCATCGCACGCTTCGCGCTCAGTGTTGCGCGCTTCGCGCTCCGTGTTGCGCCCTTCGCGTACTTGTGTTCTTCGTGAAGCTTGCGCTCTACAGGACGCTTGAACCTAAATATTTTTTTTTTAATTTATATTTTATATATAATTATATATATAACAATTATTGTTATATATATAATAATATATAATGGGGCCAACTATTTTAGTTTGTAATATATGACATATATATATGTAATATATTCCCCTGTTATATATAATTATATATATATATATATATATATATTTTTTATATATAATTTATATTTTTATATTTTGATTTATTTTTTTATATTTGTAATTTATATTTTTATATATTTTATAAAATTTAATTAAATTAAATTTAAATTAAATTAAATTACAGCTTTGAATGCAAAAGTTAACTAATTTACTTAAGGTTTTATCGACCTTAAGGAGCACATTCTCATCAGGGCACTGGCGCTTTGCGCTCGATATTTGATTTAAACCTCGCGCTTCGCGCTCGGCTCTGTTTAACAATATTTTTCATGATTAAAACGAAA
Organism: Synergus gifuensis; assembly: GCA_904066015.1. Lineage (NCBI taxonomy): Eukaryota > Metazoa > Arthropoda > Insecta > Hymenoptera > Cynipidae > Synergus > Synergus gifuensis. The sequence continues at coordinate 37,607 of CAJFCO010017521.1, read as the reverse complement.
ACTACTCATTCTATTGAAAAATGGCCAAAGGAGAACTTGTAGATCTTTTTAAGGCCAATAATTATGTTTTTTATCATTTTCTCTACATCTCGCGTTATTTGGCTCAAAATTTGAATTTTCGATTTTTTAAGGAAATTCAAAAAGTTGTTATGCCGATCCTATAAGGCGTTCAAAAAGAAACATTTTTCATCTTTAGACTTTTTTTCATATCGTGCGTTGCTTGGCTTCTAATTTAAGTTTTCTTTCATTTTTTTGGATTTTCAAAATGTTATAAGTTTTTCAATTTTTATTTTATCCACAAAAGTCATTAAGAAAAATTGTTCAACTTTTTTAGTACTACGAACATACGTCATTAGAATTTTTAGATTAAAAGAAAAAGTGGTTTCAAAATTTTTCAAAATGCTCCAACTTTTTGAATTTTTATCCAAATATGGCCAACGAACTTGACCTTCATTTTAGGACACTAAAAGAGTATACCAAAGGACAATCCAATCGGTCAATTCTTTCGAAAGTTATCGTGCTCACAAACTAAAAATCTACAGACAGACAAAAACACACACACACACACACACACACACACACACACACAGGCAGACAGACAGAAACAGTCGTAAAAACATGTTTTTCGGGTTCAGGGGGTCCCAAAACGTGGACATTTGACAAAAACTGGGGGGGGGTCAAATTTTACACAAATCTAATACCTTCTCTGATGAGAATGTAAAAATTATTTTGTTCCCATTATTTCTAAATTTGTTTTCCTATAGTGAAAGATTAACAAAAATATTGCAGGGCGAAGACATACACAGTGTGTCCCAAAAATAACCGAACTTTATATTTATATCATACAACATGCAGCGCCATCTATTAAAAACTTACAGCATAAAAAAGATACATTCATCCTCTTTCAAACGCACGTAACTTCATTTAAATCGGATGACAGATGCTAAAGTTACAGCCATTTCAATACAAGAAAAAGTGTGCTAATGTTAGAAAACAAAAATGGAACAAAGAGCAAATATAAAATTTTGTGTTAATCTTGAAAAAAAATTCGCTGAGACATACGAATTGATGAAAAAAGTTTATAGTGATGATTGTATGAGTCGTACTCAAGTTTATACGTGGTTTACACGATTTAAAAATGGTCGTGAGGATTTAAATGACGACCTAAGGCCAGGTCGTTCGGAAACTAGTAATCGTGCTGAATTTGTGGAAAAAGTCCGTGAAATCATTGGTATCGATGCAAATTTTACTACGAGAATGTTGGCTGAGAAATTAAATACGAGTAAAAACACTATTTGGAGAATTTTAACTGAAGATTTGGGTAAAAGAAAGGTCTGTGCGCGTTTTGTTCCACATGAATTAAATGAAGACCAAAAAATCGCTCGTGTGGAGCATTGCAAAGACATTGTTGAAACTGCTGAAAACGATCCAGACTTTCTTGATTCGATCATAACTGGTGATGAGACATGGTGCTTTAAATATGACCCTGAAACTAAGCGTCAATCTGCTGAATGGAAGACCAAAGGCGAGCCAAAACCGAAAAAATTGCTTTTTCAGAAGTCTCGAATCAAGACAATGTTGATTACTTTTTATGATTCAAAGGGTATTGTCCACAAGAAATTTGTTCCAGAAGGTCGAACTGTTAATGGAGAATACTATTTAGGCGTTTTACATCGTTTGTGGAAAAAAATTGGTCGTGTTAGACCTGAATATCCAGCAGGAAAACAGCTGTTTTTATTGCACGATAATACACCACCTCACAAGACCAAAAAAGTGAACGAATTTTTGATGAAAAAACGGATTTCTCTCATCAACCACCCTCCGTATTCACCTGATCTATCACCATGTGACTATTTTCTATTTTCAAAATTGAAAACCAAGATGAAAGGAGCATTTTATGATGATATCCCAGCCATTCAAGCAGCCGGAACAGAGGTGCTGAAGAACATTTCTATCAATGACAGAAGAAAATCTATGCATGCGTTGGTTGATCGTTCCAAACGTTGTATTCAGTCTAATGGAACCTATTCTGAATAAATAATAACTTTCAAAGGTAATACAATGTGTATTTTATTCTATATCCAAAAAGTTCGGTTATTTTTGGGACACACTGTGTATAGGGATATATTTGCGTAATATTTCAACTTATTTTGTATAATCATTCAATAAAAATTTATTATGTTTATACATTTTAAATGAAAAATAATTTTGCTGTTAATTTCTTATTAAGCGTTGAAAACAATATGTATTATTCATTGAATGCATGAAGATACAAAATAGTTTTGTTTTTTTCATTTGTCAACTAATCCTAACTTCTATGCAACTTAAAATGAAAATTGCTCTTTGTTGTTGTATGAAGATGCAAAATTTTATTGAATTATATACAAAATGTAAAAAATAACAAATCTTTTGAAAATTTTGGGTAAACTTCTATGCTCTCTAAACCTGTATTAGTGAAAAGTAGGTCACTAATTTACTTTAGTGAAAAATTCTATTAATTGTTAGTCATTTTTGACTAAAACTTTAGTGAAAAGTTGAAAACTGCGAATTGAAATAGTGAAATATAACTAATAATTAGTAAAAATTTTCACTAAATTAAATTATAGTGATCTACTTTTCACTAATTCAGATTTAGAGAGTGTGTTCCTAATTATTCAATTTGCAATAAAATAACAGAAAATAATAAGAACTTTGAACAGTTCAACAACAGTGTGGACTTAGAAAAATTTTAAACACAACAAGAGGGGGAACCATTGTGGGCCCCACTGAGGGCTTTCTAGAGGCCCCAACAAGGGCCGAGAGGGGCATACTATAGAGGCGCGCCTTCGTGGGGCCTCTACAAGGCCAACATTTAAAAATGGCTAACCTGGGCAATTTCCACACGGGATAGTAAAAATTGTAGATTTTATTTTGCGTAAATATTGCCAACAGTATGGCAAATGAATCCCCAAATTTGTAGTAAAGCCTTGATATCCATTTTTCGAAATTATCCATATAAACGATCCAAACACTATACGTCTACGGATACTGGCTTCTTACACCTTGAAAAACTATAAAAGAAAATGGCGACGAACGTGAACATATGATGCTACGCGATATTTAGGAAAATGTTGGCAACACTTCTGAGTTCTCAGTTCTGCCAATTGCGCGAAAGAATAAAAGTGGTAACTGTTAATACTTTTATTTCTTGAAAAATATATTGGTGGTAAATGTGACTACTTTATTTCTTATGCTTACCATTACTAACTTTACCAATATATATTACGTAGAAACACAAACAATGGCATCTTACCCCACCAAATGGGTTAGTCAAAAACTCGTTTTTTCAGTGTATGGTTGATTCTAATATTATCCTGTATTATTTATTCTCTCTGTATGTTAATTAATAATTAATAATTAATTAATACTAGATTAAGTCATACACATGTATGAATATGAGTTGTCACGTGACACTGTAATATTTTTTTTTCGTGCCTGTTAAGCTTTAAATTCCATTCTTCATATAAATAAAAGTCACGGGGCGAGGAATTCAATAATAAAATTGAAAAATTCCTTGTTGACTTAACATTTTTACTTACATTCGTGAAATAATTTGCCAATTGAGGCAAAAGCCTAGTAAGCTGCTCCGCATCTTACTAGGCTTGCCGCGTTGTTTCTGAATTTGTTCTAAAGAAAGTAGAAGCATCATCTTGAAGATTCTAACATGGTTTTACAGTATAAAATATTAATATATTCACAAAATTAGATCAACTCATACGCATGCAAAAAGTATGGTTGATTCGAATATTGGGCCCAGCAAAAAAGAAATAACAATTAGTACAAATTCTTTTTTTTTTT
>CAJFCO010017521.1:9736-23716 GCA_904066015.1 Synergus gifuensis | reverse complement strand
AAATGAAGTAATATTATAGACCAATCGATTCGTCTCGATGCAAGGAACATTTATTTTCCTTACTTCAAGTCAAAATTTTGATTATTTGAAAAGTTATAGTCGAAAAATTAATTTTTGAAAATACAATTAACCAGAAAATCCTTATTTTTTAGTGAAATGCATTAATCATATAGGTCAATCGATTCGTTTCGACACAAGGAATCTCTATTTTCCTTACATCAGCTTTCAATTTTGAATATTTGAAAAGTTATAGTGGAAAAATGAATTTTACGAAAATTATAAAGGCACATGAAACTTGTAAAATTAAATATTATGGTAACCCTTGCAAAAAAATTCAACTTGGTAATTAGTGGAATAAATATGCCAAATTTCATTAATTTATCTTTACGCGTTCTAAAGATATTGCAGGATCGTTAAAAGCGTGACACGCACACACACACACATACACATCCGGAAAATTTTTCAGGACAACATATTAGATATATTCCACTTAAAATATGTTCAAAAAAACCTGTTTTTAGAAAGTGGATTTTTGTTACCACTATAAAGCTTCCTCTATAAGGAAGCAAAATTCATGTGGTCAGTCTGACTATTTTGTTTGGAAGAGATAGACTAAGAGATAGAAAAAGGTAGAGAAAATGAATAGAAAAGTTTAAAATTTTTTGGGAAAAGATGGAAGGATAGAAAGAGATTGTAAAAGATAGAGCCTATTGAAAACGATGGATGCACACTGTGTGCAGCACACAAAAATAGAAAAAGATAGCGTTTGATGAATGCAAAGTGTTTTTTATAATATTATATATCCATGGATCATCGTTCTGATCATTCCATATATTTTATTTTAATTAGATAGTCAAGTTGACCCTCTCGATAATCTAATTTATTATCTGATGAAATCAAGTAAGTCCTCTAGCATTAGCAGTTTTAATTGTGTTGAAGTTTCAGACGTATAGTCTGACGAGTTTTTTTACATTTATTTTTTTTTTATTTTTTTATTTATTTTTTTAAAAGTTTCCACTATTCCCAAAATCGAAAATTTTTATTTATTTACTGGGAGCAACTTTAGAGGAATTTTCAAAAGATTTGAAATAATTTTAAGGAATTTCAGGAGATTTTATAAGATTTCAAAAATTATAAAAGGATTTTAAGAGATTTATAGTAATTTTAAGGAATTTCAAGGTATGTTATGAGATTTTGATTGATTTTAGGAATTTAAGGAGATTTTTAAAAGAGTTATAAAGAGTTATCAAACGATTTTTTTTCAGAGATTTCACAAATTTTCAAGACATTTTAACTGATTTTAACGAATTTTAAGGAATTGAAAGAGATTTAAAGACATTTCAAGAGGTTTTAATGAACTTTAAGGAGTTTTGATATATTTTAAACAATTTCAAGACATTTACAGAAGGTTTAAAAGTTTTTAAAAAATTTGAGGTAATGTTAAGGGATTTTAAGGGATTCCATCTGATTTACTCCACATTAGAATAAATTCTTTAAAATTTCTTAAAATCACTTAAAATGTTTTGAAATCTTTTGAAAATTTTTAAACTCTCTTGAATTCTTTTAAAATCCATTGAAATTCCTTACAATCATTTATCACTAAAATCTCTTGAAATCCCTTGAAATTCCTTAAAGCTTAAAATTTTAATCTCCATTTTACTCAACGAAAATTATAGATAAATAGTTTAATATTTGTTAAGTAAAGTGAAGAAATTGAATTTTTAGATTAGAACTTGGCTCCAATACCCTTAAGGTGTCTTGAAATCTTGTGAAATCTATAGAAATTTCTAAAAATCTCTGGAACATTCTTTTGATAACTCTTTCAAACTTTTATAAAAAAATCCTTCAAATCTTGTGAAAACTCTTGAAAATCCTTAAACTGTTTTGAATTTTTTTTAAATATCCTTTGACGTTTCTTAAGATATATATCTTGAAATTCCATAAAATGAAAAATCACTTAAAATATCTATAAAAACCTTTGAAATTTCTGGGTAAATTTATACTAGTAAATAAATAAAAATAAAATGATTTTGAAAACTTTTTAGATACTCTTAATCCAAAAAATGCAAAAAAAAATAATCAAATAAAAATTTTCGTCAGACTAGACGTCTGAAATTTCAACCCAATGTAGTTTTACTATTCAGGATACTCTCAAGTTATTTATCCAATTTTTTACACTTTACAGATGGAGTTTACAATCTGGAGGTTTGTCCTATAGTTGACACACTAATATAGTCAGACTCAACGTCTAGATTTTCAAGCTATCCCAGTTTTCTCCTTGAATCCTTCTTTAGTTATTACTTCGAAGGTGTCTGTAAAATTACATAAATATCTTATTTTATGGTTAGATCTTTAGGTATTACCGTCATTTTAGGAGAGTAGTTTATACACGAGATAATTTTGAAGCAAAGGACGGCTTTAGGTTTTCACAAATCTGAAGAAACTACATTAGGACACTCCCTGTAGTAAAATTTCCAACTAGATGCTACGGGTTAGAAAACACGATGGATGAACATTTATTTGAAATTTGATATTGGTCGAAAACCTACTGACAATTATTCGTTCGTACCTGAGGAAAAAAATCCCGTTGTTAGAATTTATACTGTAAAATCCAAATAAAGTCTCAGAATATACCGGGTATCTTACAAATCAGATCTAAATTACCTAAATTAAATTAATTATCTGAATTGAATTACTAATATCTTAAACATTTTTACAATACGCAAAAAGTAGAACTAGTACCAATAAAATTCTAATGAAGTCTCATAAAGATCCTAAACAAAAGAAAATAAGTTCGAAACATTTTTACATTCTCATCAGAGAAGGTATTAGATTTGTGTAGAATTTGACCCCCCAGTTTTTGTCAAATGTCCACGTTTTGGGACCCCCTGAACCCGAAAAACAGGTTTTAACGAGTGTGTGTGTGTGCGTGTAGATTTTTAGTTTGTGAGCACGATAACTTTCGAAAGAATTGACCGATTGGATTGTCCCTTGGTATACTCTTTTAGTGTCCTAAAATGAAGGTTAAGTTTGTTGGCCAGCCATTTTGGATAAAAATTCAAAAAGTGGAAGCATTTTGAAAAATTTTGAAACCACTTTTTCTTTCAATCTAAAAATTCTAATGACGTACGTTCCTTGTACTCAAAAAGTCGAACAATTTTTCTTAATGACTTTTTTGGATAAAAAAAAAATTGAAAGACTTATAACATTTTGAAAATCCAAAAAAATGAAAGAAAACATAAATTAGAAGCCAAACAACGCATGATATGAAAAAAAGTCTAAAGATGAAAACTGTTTCTTTTTGAAAGCCCTATAGGATCCACATAACAACTTTTTGAATTTCCTTAAAAAATCGAAAATTCAAATTTTGAGCCAAAAAACGCGAGATGTAGAGAAAATGATAAGAAACATAATTATACGCCTTAAAAAGATCTACAAGTTCTCCTTTGCCCATTTTTCAATAGGATGAGTAGTTTTCGTTTTAATCGTGAAAAATATTGTTAAACAGAGCCGAACGCGGAGCGCGAGCTTTAAATCAAATATCGAGCGCGAAGCGCGAGTGCCCTGATGAGAATGTGCTCCTTAAGGTCGATAGAACCTTAAGTAAATTAGTTAAATTTTGCATTCAAAGCTGTAATTTAATTTAATTTAATTAAATTTTAAAAAATATAAATTACAAATATATAAAAATAAATTAAAATATAAAAATATAAATTATGTAATTTAATGAAATTAAAAAAAAAACATATCTTTAAGCGTCCTGTAAAGCGCAAGCTTCACTAAGGGCACAAGCGCGCGATGCGCGCAACACGGAGCGCGAAGCGCGCGATGAGAATGTGCCCGCGAAGCGGGCTGATTTTTTTGAACATTTTTGGTACTTATGTTTTACTTTTTAGGATATTTTTTGGTACCTTTATGGTATTTATTTAGAACTTTTTTGGTACTTCTGTTCTATTTTTTTTTTTTTTTTTGGACTAATTTTGGTACTCAGGTTCTATTTCCTTTTTATTATATCTACTTTTAAAACTATTTTGGAACATTTTGTTACTTGTGTTCTATTTTGTAGAATATTTTTGGGTCTTTTATGGTATTTGCGTCCAATTCTATAAGATATTTTTAACACATTTTCTATATTTTAAGATTTTTCTAAAATTTTTACGGAACATAAGTCCTTTTTGAGTTTATACAAATTTTTCATAAATGTTGATATTTTATTACTGATTTGCTTCATTCCTGGTACATTATGAATAGGACTTTATTTGTGATCATATTAGTATACCAATGAGACTTTTTCTTTCCTCGGGTAGTACCTAAAGCCGACCCGATTACATCAAATTAATATTCGACATTGCTCTAACATTGATGCTCTCTAATTGCTTCACATTGTAACTGCTAGACACTTCCTAATCACATAATTCTAAGTTCATCTGGTCGCAACGACTTGGCATGTAGGTATTAGTATTGGTATTGGTATTGGTACTGTTATTTTTACTGGTAATGGTATTGGTATCGTAATAGAGTAATTCACGAGTGAAAAAAGTCATTAGAGGAAAATAGGTTCTTTGGTTATATAAATTGACAAGTAGATAGAGGTGTATAGAGTCTAGACAAGACGATTCCATACTACTTCCAACATCGTGTCATATATTAGAGACTCTAGCTGGCATCCTCTGTTTCTACAGCGGCCTCAAATTTTTCCCTTTCCTTTCAGTCAATTCTCAGTTTCTCAATAATCTGTCTCACGATTTCTTGACATTGTAATTGGTCGTTCAAGATCTTATCTAAGCTCTCAATATCATTCCGACAATTTACCGAAGTTCTAGTCTTCCTCAGAGAGATTCCCCTCTTCTGGCGGCCATCTTAGCCGCCCTTGTTGCCAAAGCACCGAGGGAGCACACCAAACCTGTCAAAGTCTCCCAAAGCGAAGTTCTTCTCCTCTTCTGTTGTCCCGGAGGATAAACTGCATACCCATATCTTCTTTCCCCAGTTCCATTTTCAACAGAGTTCCTGAACTTTGGCTGTTGGACAATACTTTGACGCGGTTGATCATCATAGAAAGAACCTCTGAATTCCTGAGACTTTCTTGACTGAACATCTGATTTACGTCTGAGTTGTTGCTGAACGTTACTCAGACGTCGGTCCATGATCCTGTTGAGGTTTTCGTGAACACGACGGTCGGTTTCTGACATTGTTGGAGTTTGACGAATTGATAATGTTTGATAGAGGCCCCATTCCACATGTCAGGCGTACTCGGTATCCGAAGAAGCAGATCGTTCAAGGTGTCCAGAGTGTGGGGTGTGCTGAGGTGTCGAGACCTGTTGTTGCTGTTGCGCGAAGGCGAGACTTTTTTGGTAACTAAAGAGCTCCCGTTCCAGGTGGTAGTTTTCGGCTTGTAGGGTTGCAATTTCGCGGCGCATCTGCTGATTGTGGACACGACAGACGTCGTCGTATTTGTGGTAGGTCGCTTGGAAGAGAAGGTGACTCTCGTTCCACTCGAGTCTGATCCGGATCTGGCCTTTATCTGTCACGAAGGGGCAATGCTCGTCCTTGACCTCATTGACACCTAAACTTGTCTCCATGATGATACCCTCGTCTGCTGGCTCTTGGGCGTAGTAACGACTGAAAGGAGCCCCGGGCAGACTTATCGCCTCCGCGTCTGGTTCCTCGCCTCTCATCAAGTAGGCCGACCAGCTAACGTATCTGAAATTTAAAAGATCAATTGATTAAATTGTTGAAATAGCTGAAAAAATTGCTAAACTGGTTGCAGAAATGAACATTTTCTTACCTCAAGTGATTTCTAGGAACATTGTGGATGTCTTTATAGACGAGATGCAATCTCACAGTGTCGGAGTGAAGATCCGCTCTTATAGCCCAAGCTTGCTTATCTCTGTCGTAGCAAGGCGAGGCGGGCAAAGTCGACGAGCCGAGAGCCTGTACAGCAATTTCGGAAATTGTCCTTGCCTCCACCATTTCCAACGAGACTCGCAGGGCTCCCTTGTGCTGTATATCAGACCAACGAACTCGAGGGTGCCAGCCGAACCCTCGACCTTCAGCATCAGAAAGATCTTCAATCTGGCCTGACTCTATGGCACGTTCACCCTCTCCTAAAGTCACGCTATATCTCACTCGACACCGATGATCGAAACCTGTTAATCTCACAAGGTAGACACTCAATCTATTCTCCTGCGCCCGTCCCTCAGCTTCTTTGTTCCCATAAGGATAGATTACAAGGTTCCAATCAAAACCTCCAAACGTAAAGTAACCCGTCTCCAATTTCGTCGATTTTGGCTGACTCGCGAAGGCACCAGTCGGGAGTTTTACCTGCGAATTTCAGTTTTTCATCATTGGTAGGGAATCAATTAATGAAAACTCTATTTAATTATTTGATTATTTGATTAAATTAACGATAAAAATTCTAAGAACCACATCTCTCTCTTGATCCTCTTGATGGCTAATAGTGTTGATCTTTTAAATATCTTATATTTAAAATAAGCCCCAGAAGGTGAAATGTTCTTTACTGGTTTTCAAAGTCATAAATATAAAGTAGAGCGCGTGACGAAAATCAAGGGATCAGAGAGCGCTGCTCCAGGCACGTTTGCGGTAAAATGAAAGTACTCTGCTTCAATAAAAAACTGGAGAGGACTAGAAATTTAAAAATGGGAATGAACAGAGAAAAATAATAAATGAAAAATGAATGGCCATAAATTTTATCCCGCATTATTCCTCCTGACCTGAATACTTTTCACTGTTTTTTCAATATGCTAGCTAGCTCTTACTAATCTTATTGCTAGTTACCCTATTCTGTCCCATAGAACCCTACCCGTCTGTTCCCCTGCCTATTACCTCCTCAATATTTTTTTATTGATGCCCTCCACCTCCACCTCCGTCCCTTCTTCACTACATTGTTTTCACTCCTGAGATAATTCGTTCTTCCCATTCACACTCCCTACCCTTTTTCACTACCTTCTCCTTTATAGCCACACACTTTTCTTCTTTGACTCCATCAATCCTTTAAAACTCCTCCCAATCCTTACTAAAAACTTAACTAGCTTTGAATTCAATCTCGGACGTTCCATTTAATTATATTTATATTTTTTCTGCTCACTTTTTGAGCATTTTGCTTCCTCATAGAGGAAGCATTAACGATTTGCCTCAATATTTAAAAATATATATAATTCTTTTTTCTCGAAACAAAGAATCTTTCGACCTCATCATTCATAGATTCCTTGCGTCGAGATGAATCGATTGACTGTAGGATTAGTGCTTTTTAATTTGAACCAATATATGAAAAATGAAAAATTTTCAAAATTACAAATTATCATAATTTCATTAATACTCAATTAAAAACACTAATCCTACTGGTCAATCGATTCGTCTCGACGCAAGGAATCTTTATTTCTTGTACATAAGCTTTGAATTTTGATTATTTGAAAAGTTATTGTCGAAAAATCTATTTTAAAAAAAAATTCTAAATGTATATAAAAACTTTTAAATTCAATATTTTGAACAATCCTTTGGCACGTTTTAAGATATAGGTGGAACCAATATACCTTACAAATATCATCGATTTATCTACAACTGTCTTTAAGTTAATAGGGCGACAAAAAACGGCGACACACACACACACACACACAATTTTTCAGGACCTCATTTTAGATATATTCCACTTAAAATATGTTCAAAAAAACCTTTTTTTTTGATATCTCTTTCTATCTCCATATCAATCCACATCCGCGCTTATCTTATTGAATCTCCCCTTTTCTATACCTTTCTATATCTTCTCTATATCCGTCTATACCTTTCTATCTCCATCTCAATCCACATCAACGCCTGTCTCTTTCAATCACCACTTCTCTATCTCTTTCTATTTTTTATCCATCCCCGTCTATCTATTTCTATCTTTTATCCATCCCCGTCTGTCTCTTTCTATCTCCTTGTCAATCACCTTTCTCTCCTATCTCTTTCAATCCCCACTTCTCTATCTATATACGGATATAGAAAGCTATATTCGTATATACCTCTCTATCCCTTTCTATATCCTTGTCAATCTCAATTCGCTTTTATCTCTTTTAATCGTCAGTTCTCTATCCCGTTCTATCTCAATTTCAATCCACATCCACGCGTATCTCCTTGAATCTTCTCTTTTCTATCCCTGTCTATCTCTTGTCTATCTCCGTCTATACCTTTTTCTTCTATCTCTTTCAATCCCCACTGCTCTATCTATAAACGGATATAGAAAGCTATATTCGTATATACCGGTCTATCCCTTTCTATCTCCTTGTCAATCTCAATTTGCTTTCATCTCTTTTAGTCTTCAGTTTTCTATCTCTTTCTATCTCAATTTCTATCTCCATCCACGCTTATCTATTTGAATCTTCTCTTTTCTATCCCTTTCTATCTCTTGTCTATCTCCGCCTCTACCTTTCTACCTCCATCTCAATCCACATCAACGTCTGTCTCTTTCTATCACCACTTCTGTATCTCTTTCTATCTCCTTCTCAATCACCGTTCTCTTCTATCTTTTCCAATCCCCACTTCTCTATATATGATATAGGAAGCTATATCCGCATATACCTGTCTATCCCTTTCTATCTCCTTGTCAATCTCAATTCGCTTTTATCTCTTTGAATCTTCAGTTTTCTATCCCTGTCTATCTCCATTTCAATCCACATCCACACTTATCTCTTTGAATCCCCTCTTTTCTATCCCTTTATATCTCTTATCTATCTCGGCCTATCTTTTTCTACCTCCATCTCAATCCACATCAACACTTATCTCTTTAAATCACCACTTCTTTATCTTTTTCTATAATATATTTTGTCCATCCCCGTCTATCTCTACCTATCTCCTTGTCAATCTCAATTCGATTTTATCTCTTTTAATCTCCAGTTCTTTATCCCTGTCTATCTCCATTTCATTTCACTTCCACGCCTATCTCTTTCAATCCGCATTTCTCTATCTCTATCTATCTCTCGCCTATTCCATTCTATCTCTTTCTATCTCCCTCTGAATTAAAACTGCTCCTATCTCTTTCAATCTCCACTTCTCGATTCTATCTGTTTCTTGTCTATTCTTGTCTATCCCTTTCTATCTCCTGTTTAATCTCAATTCGCTCTTATCTTTTAAAATCCTCACTTCTATTCTCTTCTATACCTTTCTATCTTCTTGCCAGTCAAAATTCACTCCTATCTCTTTTGACCCACTTTTTTATCCATTTCAATCCCTTCCCCATCCTCATCTATCTCTTTCTATCTTCTTGTTATCAATCTACATTTATTGCTATGTGTTTCAATCCTCTGATTTCTGTCCCAACCTATTTCTACACCTATTTTTTTGAATGTCTTGTTCTCTGTTTCAATTAATAGCTATTTACTTTACAAGGCGCGAAAGGAGGCAATTATCGGACGAGTCGATAATTGCCTGTTTTTCGATGTGTGAAGTACAGTGTCCTGCATTAATGCCTTCCCTTGAAAACAAGTCAACCCAACCCTGGTTTCCATAAGATTTTAACGAAAACCAGGGTTGGATTGACATGTTTCCAAGGGAAGGCATTAATGCAGGGTACTGTACAAAGCTTTTCATGACCACTGTAACGAATTCGATTTTCGAAACAATAGTGCTACTGCAAATTTGCACTACTGTGCTAGTACCGCCAGGATGGCGATGAATAAGCTGGGTGGGGCCCCGTAAGCTTGTTCGGGAAATACTTCCCCCCTCTCTCATATTGTATCCTATCCTATCCTATCGTATCCTATTGTATCCTATTATATCCTATTGTATTCTATCGTATCTTATTCTATCTTATCCTATGGTATCCTATTATATTGTATCCTATCCTATCGTATCCTATCTTATCGTATCCTTTCTTGACTTATCGTATCCCCCCTCTCCACCCGTAACACCCTCTCTCTTGTATGCATATTTCCAAAAAATATTGTTTTATTAATTAATAAAAGTGTACAAAAAGTATGTAAGTTTTAACTTATTGCAACAGAACTTATTTTTTAAATATAACTTAATATAACATCGTTTTTATTTTAAAAACTTAGTATCACTTTTAATATCACTTTTTATGAATTTTGAACTTACACTCACCCGCGATCGAGAGCACTCCAATCGAGAGCACTTTTCACGCTTGACTGATTCTACGTCCCCCTCGAGCGTCCCTCGACAGCCTACACTAAGTGCCGGCGCTCGCGAAGACAATGCCGTGGTGACGTCAGAGTGCTCGCTCGAGCTATTTTAATCCCATTCGAACGAAGTCACTCGACCCCCGAGCGGTGCTCTCGATCGCGAGATGAGTGTATTATCACTTTAGATATTATTTTTTATAATTGAAATTACAATTTATTTTATTTTTTTAAATTTAGTACTAATATGTTAAGGCATATATGACAAAGACTGTACATTAATTTTTGTTTTTATTGCTAATAATTTATTATTATATTAAATATATTAGAGAGAGGGGAGAGAGAGTGGTAGAATAGGATAGGATACTATAGAATACAATAGGATACGATAGGATATGGTAGTATACAATATAATAGGATACAATAGGATATGATAGGATAACATACGACAGGATAGTATAGGATACATTAGAATACGATAGGATGCGATACGATAATATGTCTTTGTATACGATAGGATATGATACGATATGATAAAATACAATACGATACAATAGGATAGGATAGGATATGATAGATTAGGATACGATAGAATACGATAGGAGAAATGGCTCCCTTCGAGACGCTTAACAGACACCGAAAGTCGATGTTTCGTTACACGTGTCATGAAAACTCTTTTATTATCTTTTATCTCATTTCGATTCAATAATTTCGTTTAAAAAAAGTGATTATACTGACAAAGACATTGAAAAAGATAGACGTGTATAGATGAGATAGAAATATGGAGATTAAAAGAGATAGGTTAGTGATTATAACGACTGAAAAAAAGATTTAAAAAGGCAAATGTGGATAGACGAAAGATAAATGAGGAAATTGAAGATATAGATTATAGATATTAACAAAGAAATTGAAAAATATAGAGTTGGATAAATAAGAGAGAGATTGGTATTGAGCGCTTTCAGATGAGTGATATTAGTTTTTACCGCATAATTCCTAAGTCCTTCGTTAGCTCGAATAATATGTATGTATGTACAAAATATTGTACTTATAAAGTTATTGTGCATGTTTAAAACATGAAGATTAATAAGTTAATAAGGGAGAGATAGCCTTAGGGATATAAAGAGATACAAATTTCTAGCAAGGGATGTAGAATTAGGGATAGAAAGGAATAAAATTTTTATGCGTATAAATAGACAAAGAGATAGAAAGAAATATGTTACCAGACATAGAGATAGATTAAGGGATAGAAAGAGATAGATATTACCAGACACAAGGTTAGACTCCCTGCTGGAAGTAATCGGATTCAAATGGATAGACATTTTTTATCTGTTTGAATGTAAACTTGCATCCTTTTCAATCATGTTCTATTCTTTGTTGGATTTTTCAATCTTTATCCGTTTGAATCATTTTCAATACGTGAAGTGGAATATAATCTGCCCTTATCCGGTTGAATCCAAACTTTTTTATCCTCATCTATCCGTGAGATGGTATCGTATTTATCCGTTTTAATCCGTCTTCATTGAAAAATATTCTATCCTTATGTATCCGTTTTAATCCAACTAAAAATAATATATCCATATCTATCCGTTTAAATCCGTCGTCAAAGTAAAAATATGCTATTAATATAATATTTTGTGAAGAACGGATTAAAGAGGATAGGCAATGATTCAAACGGATAAATTTTTAATCCGTGATAGAAGACAGGATTAAATCTAAGTAATTCGTGGATAAATAAGGATTAAGTCGCGGAAAAAAAATGAAGGATTGAAGCGGATATGTATATAAATGGATAGTAATACATAAAATCGGATACAAAAGGATTAAACGGATAGTGACACCGGATAAGATTATGATTCAAACGGATAGACGGATAGCCGTATGTTAAAAAGTATTCAAAATGATACTTATGAATAGATGACGGATTAAAACGGATAAAATTTCAATCCGTTTACTTTCAGCAGGGCTGAGAGATAGGAAGAGATAGATATCACCGAATTTGGAAACACAATAATGGTGGATAGAAAGAAATATCGTTTTGTGGATGCAAAATCGATACTTGGAAGAAATCGAAGAGTTCTATCTCTTTCTATATTTAAATTTCTATTTCTCTCTATGTCTTTACTTCCAGCAGGAGAGGGGGTAAAAATTCACTATAAACTAAAAAATGACATCATATAGAAATAATTTTGATCTTTAGCGATTAAAAAGTACTCTTTACACCCTAGGGTTTACCTACCTCTGCTGTATAGACAGTCCTAACATTTGCCATCGACAACTCCAACTGGAATTCACCGTTTGGATCAGCAAATTTCCGGCTGTAGAGATCGGAAACAGGAATGTAATTTCGATTTCCCTGCGCGGGTGCATCGTATGTAAACTTTACTCTCTTTCCGGAAAAGCCTTCATTTTCAGAGAAATGTTGCCTATTAAGAATTGTGAAAGCAAAGTCTACGTATACTCGAAGACCCGGAGCTGCTCCACGCCACACCAAATAGACTCCCAATACCTTCAACATTTAAATTTTAAAATAATATTGTAAAGTACATTTCTATGTGAAATTCTACGTGGAATCCCACGTGGAAATTTTACTGAATTTTTTTTTATAAAGTGGTTGTTACCTTGTCTCCCCGTGAAAAAGCAACGGCCCATCTCTGAAAGCCGCAGACAAGCTCTTTACTGGTAACATCCCTTTCGGGATCACGAACCACACTTCTGGTTACAACAAAGGAAAAGACTCGCGTGCCACCGCGATCTGGTAGCTGCGCGAATCTGTATAAAAGAGCCATCACCGCATCCCGAGTGTCACGCTTGAGTTCTTGGGTCCACTGATGGCAGTTCTCGTCTCAAAATATATTGCTGATGACTCTATAAACAGAAAATTAAAACACCGAATTATCTTCTGACGAATATTCAAATTTCAGCCGTTTTTATCCGGTCCAAGATATCATTATTATTAGAGTAGTCCAAGACGACTTTTTTTATAGAGGGCAACAATCCCTCCAATTTGATTCGAAATCCAAAAAAGGGCGATTTCCTATTTTTTATTTTTACTAGCAACAGTGGCGGATCCAGGGGGGGGTTAGGAGGTTACACCCCCCCCCGAAACTTTTGACATTGTATATCCGACATAATAATAATAATAATAATAATAATGATGAACACACAAAAAATCGATGTATTGTCCATGGATATTTTACCCCCCCCCCCCAAATATTTTTCTGGATCCACCCTTGACTAGCAATGATATGCGCTATAGCCATTTATCTGCTGAATCTAAAACCGTTTCATTTTTTTCTTTCAGATCATCCGTCCCAGAGAAAACATCAACAGCGTACACCCTCCTTTTTTTTATCTTCTTTCAACCATCATTTTTATTTACCAATATTCACTAAAATGAATTTTTAAAAAATTGTTCATGTATTTCTAAAATGCATTTTTTGTATATAACATCTTATGTACCAATATCTAGACCCCTTAAAATCATTTAAAATCCCATGAACTGTCATGAAATATCTCTTAAAATTCCTGACAATCCGATGAAACCTCGGACAATAACTTTAAAGTCTTCAAAATAAGTTAATATCCCGGTAAATATCTTTAAATTTATCTATTAAATTCCATAAAATTCCGTAAAATTCCTTGAATCCCTTAAAAGTCTTTAAAATTACTTAAAACCTCCATACAATATCTTAAAATGCCTTTACCATCCTTAAAAATATGGTGAAATTCTTTTCAATTTCATAAAATTACTTGATATTCCTTGATATTCTTTGATGTTCCACAATATTCCTTAAAATTCCACAACCTATCGCTATAACCCTTAACTAGCTGTGAAGTTGTATCAACTTTT
>CAJFCO010017519.1:0-23353 GCA_904066015.1 Synergus gifuensis | reverse complement strand
CACCACTATCTTTTCAACGTAAATGCAAATTAATTTCGAGACATGGGAGTGGAGAACCAATTTGTGCATCATCTATAAGTGCGTGTGTGAATTGAGTCTCCCTTTTAAAGACTAGAGTTGCCTACTTTATGGCAACGTGCAAATTTATTTAAATTGGTCCAGTTGAAAGGACATCGACTTAGACATAAATCCTCTATTTCCTTCCAACTGGTAGGATAAGCCTACGACATAAGTAAGTATTACAGTATCGTTCCAATTTTATTAATTGCGTGCGACTACGAAATGTTTTTTTAGAAAAAAATATGTTTTCGATCGTTCAACGTGAAATTGAGTCTTATTTTATAAATTAAAATTGGTCTTAATAACGCTTATCAAAATTTGAATTAAATAAATTAATACAATTCAAAGCTCTTCCAATTATTTAAATTTCCTTCATCTTTAAAGATTCCAGAAAAACGGGATAAAACCCTTGGATGAGGGTTGATAATTTACGTACCCATATACGTAGGAATCAGAAAGTAATCTTCTGCATTCCCTTCAATTTTTCAGAAGCTACGTAACCATAGAATTAATAGAGATAGACTTCCTTAAATTGACATTAAATGAAATTATTATCGGTTCGTAACATCATATTAGATATATTATAGTAATATATCATATAGATATATTAGATATATTATAGTAATATATCATATAGATATATTACTTATTTCCTATTATTATTTTTATTGATTAAAAGAAATGGAAAGAATTGCTTAATTTGCAAGAAAAAGCAAAAAGAATTTATTTTGATGCCGTGTGGTGAAAAAATAGTCTGCCAGGACTGCAAAAAAGGACTTCGGGGAAAGCCTTGTCCTTCATGCGATATAATTGTGAAAAGAATGATAAACAATATTAGTGTATAGGCTAAGCCTATACACTAATGGTGTGACATGCTGCAGAGAGACTTGCCCCATGTGACATGATATGGACCCGAATCTTCGATAAACTAAAATCTTTGTCACCCGTCACATTCACTCGGAAAACATAATTGTAAAACTATTGTAACTCAAAGTTTATTAACAAGTGTCAACATATCGTAGATTCAATTTCAAACTCTAGTAACAAGTGTCAACGTATCGTAGATTCAATTTCAAACTCTAGTAACAAGTGTCAACTAATTGCAGATTCAATTTCAAACTCTAGTAACAAGTGTCAACGTATTGTGGATTATTGAATACAAACTGTAAGTAATTACTACCATTTAACTTGTTAAACAACATTTTCCTCTGAAACCTGATTAATTGTAAACGTCTATCTCCTTGTATTTCTGGCAAATGTGTATTTCATCTATAACAAGTGTCCGATGAACATGTATAATCTTATTGTTTGTAATATTTATAACTAATGTCTGTTGTTCTTTGAACATATATGATCATTATTTATTGTTTGAACATTCATCCTTTTTTAACTTTAAATAAACTCGCTATATCAAGGTCAAATTTTGTGTTTTATTATTTCTTAGTTAAACTGTTGGCTATCCTGATCCTGAATTAATCTTCTTACCAGAGTTAATCAAAACGAGGAAATGAGGGAAGATAAGAAGGAGTCATTTTATGATTTTTCTTAAATCAATATTCCTATAATAGTGTAGACGTTACATAGCCCCTTCCTTATTTTTGGTACATCGGCCGGGAAACTATAAGCCAACAGATTCAAAAAATGAGAATTTCAAATGTCAGTTTACAATTAATCAGGCAGAAACGAAAATAATATCTTATATTTTATTGTATGTTCCCTATTTTATGAATTTTTATGAACGTTTAAAAATTGACATCCTGAAACCCTGGCGATATCTTGATACCTGTATGAAATTTAATAAAATCCCTAGAAATAACCTCTTCCTTCAAATTATTGAAGTCCCGTATTATAATTTTATTTTATATATATTTTCAAAACAATTTTCAAAATATTTTATATCTAATAGAAAATACATGTCAGATACCCTTCTTACGTAGTACATTTAAATTATGGGGCACGCACAGTATATAACAATACATTATTTTAATTCTCGCTTCTAAAACTAAATCAGCACTAACCAACCAACCAGAAATGACCTCGGCAACCCTGACTCTAAAACGGACGATTTAGATACTTTTTAAGGTTTGCCTGATTATAAATCCCGATTACTTTATTGATATCATCATCCTCGGCCAATTCATAAGAGTTATTTCCCAAGACTTTAGTGATTTGATAAGGTCCATAATATATGTGGAAAAATTTCCCCGTGACTTTTTTCAAACCATCTGATTGTGTTGGCATGTGAAGTAATACCAAATCCCCGAACTTAAAGTTAATTCTGGATAGAGTCTTCTGAGCACGTGTTCGATTCCTCAAACTTCGATTAATTTTCTCTCTAGCTAAAAGAATCTCCGTATCTTTGCTAATCGATTCCGTTTCAGGGAAATTCAAAAGTTGTTGGACATGATCAATTGTCTTGACCCCGAAATGCAACTCAAAAGGCGAATAACCTGTACTTAAATGCGTTCTTATATTTAAAAAAAATTCTGTATCATGAATACATCTTCCCCATCGGGTATGCTTATCAGAACATAAAATCCTGAACAACCGTCCCAGTTCTTTCATGACTCTTTCAACCGGATTGCTTTTCGGATGCCTAATCGAGGAGTAAACATACTCAATCCCCGCCTCCCGCAATCGTTCACCCCATTTGCTAGACGTAAATTGGGATCTATGATCAGCGAGAATTCTTTTAGGCTTGCCCATTTCCGGAACATATGAGTCAAAAATTTTACGCAACACGGACTCAGTTGTTTCCCTCACGATAGGATATAGTTTTACATATTTAGAAAATACGCCCAAAACAACAAAAAATATATTCTAACCCACCTGTAGATCTAGGAAGAGGCCCATAAAAATCTACATAAACCAAATCGCCTGCTGCCGAAGATCGCACTAAATTATAAGCACCCTCCATTTGAACATTGGAATATTTTACCCTCTGGCATAAATCACAGGATAAGAAATTTTTTGATGTCCCGATTCATGAATTTCCAATAGTAAAATTGTCTCAAGTATCTAATTGTCTTATAAACCCCAGGATGTCCCAAATTAGAGTGAACTTGATCAATGAGAATCGATCCCTTCGAAATAAAATTTTTTCTTTAATTATAAAAAAGTCCATTTTTTCTCCCTCTTCTAATTTTTTAAAAATCTGGGCGTACTCTGGGTCACCTCGTTGCAACACCTGTAAATTCCTGAGCGATTCAAGTATTTTTCCATCTAATTCGATTCGGTTACACCCATACCCCCTACTTCAAACTGATCTTCGGCATGCAGTACGTCTATGCTCAATTCTTTATTGTACTGGTTCCATTAAAAACGACCGCTCGGATTTCGGCTGAAAAAATCTGCGACAATATTGTCCTTCCCCTTACAATATGAATCCTCGAAATCATATTGCTGGAGGATAAGACTCCAACGAGTTAAACGCACGCTCAAATAAATTGTAGAATTTAGAAAGGTCAGACCCTTATGATCAGTAACTATTTCAAATTTAGTTCCAATCAGATAAGTTCGAAGTTTGGTCACCGAATATACAATTGCCAGCCACTCCTTTTCTGTGGTTGTGTAATTGATTTCAGCTGAGTTCTACCTGATCTACCTGATACAATATTCCACTAGTACCCAAATCAGAAGCATCAGTTTGGAGTTTATAAGGAACCCCTGGAACATAATGCTTTAATTGAACACAATTGACAAACGCGTTTTTCATTTGCTCAAATGCTATGTCGTGATTTTCATTCCATTCCCACGGGTGTTTTCCTTTTAATAATTGTCGGAACGGATCCAACAAATTTGAGTGTCTAGCTGTGAACTGTCGATAGTACGTACAGACGCCTATGAATTGCAGCAATTCGCGTCTACTTTTTGGCTTTTGAAAATCTAATATTATTTTAAGTTTATCTTCACGAGGTTGAATACTTTCTGTTGACAAGTCTTACCCCAAAAACATAACTTCTTATTTTTTACAAAATAGCGACTTATCTAAATTTAGTGTAAAATTTCTTTCTTGTAACGCAGTAAAAATACGATCAATTGCCTCTAAATGATCATATGAGGCGTTGGGTAAAAAAACAACCTAACTCGGAAAATGCACTTTTTAGATAAATCGCTTCAAAGATTACAAATTATCGTATCTCTAAGAAAATAAGAATTTTGAAATAAATTCTTTTATGGAATCTAAGTATAACTACCTGAAAGTGAAATCCTGTTGAGAATACAATTTTTTTTTCTTAATAAATTATTTTAATAATTGAAAATAAAGAAACCGAGTTAGGTTGTTTTTCCATCCACTGGGCATAAAGGTATATATTTTTATTAAAATAATATATTTATGAATGTGCAAACAGTTTTATTGATACAGTTATTATTTATTTATTATTTAAATTATTAAAAAAATAATATAAGAAATGTTTAAATTTATTCTGCAAAATCGGATTCTTCGTCAGACATATCGTTATTAGATTCAACAGTTTGTTCTTCTACCATTGTAATAGCTGATAACCATTCTTGGTTTTCTGGTTTTAAAAATTGTAAAAATAATTTGAGATCTTTTTGTTTTTCCTTAGTGATTACAGGTTTTGAAGTTTGTAAAAGTTGTAATTTAGCTCTTGGTTTCGGCGAATTATCAAATGTGATACAATTGCTACTGTATCCAACGTACAAAAGGACTTCAGAATTTTGTGTGTACTCCAACATTACATATTTTTGAATAGAGAAGTTGTGTTTTTTTAGTTTTGGAGTATTTTTGAACATTACACCCAAAGCTCTAGTCCAATCTCTTAGTAAAATAATCAAAACAATAACACGCCGATTCTCCAGCTGGTAACTATACTCGGCACATGCGTGAGAGCGGACAGTCTGGTAGCGCGCGGTGCTTTATTTTCATGCGTCCTACTTAATTATCACGTGATTTTGGAAGTCAATAAAAATTTTTTAATTTATTTCAAGTTTGATCCTAACTAATTAGTGTTTGCAGATCCCGAAAAAGCTATTTACAAAAAAACAACCTAACCCGGGTTAGGTTGTTGTTTTACCCAACGCCTCATATATTGATCCCGGAGTAGTGATTAGAAAGTCATCGATATATATCGAGAGAACGTCATCAAAGCGATTTCCCAGAACATAATTCAATGCACGAATGAATGCTGATCCCGCCGTCTTTAAACCAAATGGCAATCGGAAAAATTGATACATTTTGGAGTTATGCACGAAGGCTGTATATTTACGGCAACTCTAATCTAACGGTATTTGTCAGTAACCGATAGCAAGATCAGTTTTCGAAATATACGATATGCCATGAAATATTTGCATTAACTCATTTATTAAAGGCGGCGATTCGTGATCAGATTCGATGATTTCATTAATAAATCGTGCGTCAAGGCAAACGGGAATTCGATTATTAGTTCTTACAACAAGCCGCAAAGGGTTGTAATAAGGACCAATCAGTCCTTTCGATGATCCCCGTATCCAGCATTTCAATGATTGCTTTGTCGACCGCTTCTCTATATGCGTATGGGACCGGATAAGATTTTTTTATTATATTTTAATGAGGCTTTATTTTTATTCTATATGGAAAAGTATCAGCGCTATCCGTTTTTGGTGTGAAAAGCCGTTCAAATTTACCGATTATACGAACAAAGGCTTCTTTCTCATCGTCCCCTAATCCTTTAAGTGTACACACGATCGACCCGACACTCTCTGAAAAACTCTTAGCATCAGGTTCAGTATTTTGACTCGACGCATACCCTATTTGATTAATAAAATTTACTTGTTCGCGATTTCTCATATCTAAATTTTTCTCAAAAATAATTTTCATATTTTCTATTTCCAGTGGAGGCGCATCAGTCTGTAAATTCGAGGATTAGTTAAGGGGTTACACCACCCTGGCGCTTGGGAAAATAGGTATAAAAATAAGCATTTTTTTGACGCAGTCATAAATTATTTAAAATAATTGTTATTGTTATGTACCAGCCCTGAGAAAATATTCATTTTCAATTATTTTTTTATATATAAATAAATTCTTAAAAGAAATCTCTCACTTGCAAGATTGACTCAATAAATTTCGCAAGAGACTTTAATAAATGAATTTAATGCATTAAGAATATTTTCTGAGGTCACTGGCAGCGGTAACCCGAGCTGCTAACGCAACACCTCGGTAAAGAATAACTGAGCAAGCCTCGAAGCATATACTGAATTTTCAGACATAAAATAATAGAAAGTAAAATTATAATTTCAAATATTATATTTCCTTTTTATATAAAAAGATTCCGTAAGTTAGCATAATAGAATGGAATGCTGTGAATGAATGAAAGAAAGAAGTTACGAATACTAGAGACGGACACTCATTTGAAGCAATAATGCATAGACATATAGTGGCCGCTCGGAGGTGCGTTATCGGATACTCCACCTCTCACACCCGACCTTCCTATATCAAATTCGTCCTTCCGCATTTTTCTCCTTAAGACTCTGAGCTATTAAAATTTAAACTCAGCTGTGATGATAATACAATATTGAAATATAATATTCTATTTAATATACACTCAATTCAAACTGAGTTGAAAAATAGAATTAAAAATAATTCTGAAAATTTAATGCAAACGTATATTGCAAAATGTCTCTCTATCTGGTATTCAATTACAATTCAGCAAATTCTTGTTCGCCTGCGCAACTAACGAAAAGAATTATTTCTAAATACAATTTTGAAGCAACCGATCGAGGGTTCATTGCCTTTGATCCACTTGCCAACGAAAATTCACATTCTGCAGAATTGTCAAAATTGCAATATACGTACGAAAGTTTTTTCACCTCAATTCCCTTGATCTAAAAATCACACCATATCTCCCAACCAATCAAAAATCCCTGCCTCTTCAAAAATTCCCCACCAAATCAACCGATGGCACACCTATGACGGACATTATAAAATCAAGACAAATTAGTTGCTCTTGGCAGTCTGACGAACTTCTACTTCGAGTAGAGAAGTTTCCCTATTAAAGCTAAATACGGAAAATCAGTGCCCGTCTCATATAAAGTCGTTCTTTTCGTAACCGCGCTCTCCTGTCGAGTGGCCCGGACAAATCCGCGAAAAGGGAAGCCTATAACGTCAGCTTCTACGACATTCCGGAGATCTAAAAGCGCTGCAAAAGTTATTCTGAAGGAATCTGAAAGTCGAGTCGAATCGAACAAGGGACGTAAAACTTCCAAATTCTACTCGATTTGAGGACAAAGAAATCCAATCTTTCAAATTATTCTGAGCCGTAATTTGTCTAAAGAATTTATTCAGATGAATTTCTTTGGCTGTCCTGAAGGAGCATTCTGACCTTTTGGACACGGCATGTTTTAGGTGTCTCCCTTTATATAAACTACCGAAAAGTGCGAGAGTCCGCTCTTGACTGCTAGAGGACTGATAGAAATTTATCTAGCTCGAGCAGAAAGAAGCAATAGTGAGTCCTAAAAGTTAAAGAAACCGAATGCGGGAATATACTAGAGTACCTTTGCTAGAGGACTGATTGAAAAATTATCTAGCTCGAGTGGAAAAGTGGAATAGTGAATCCTGTAAAGTTAAATTAACCTTCACATCAGAACTGGTGAGCATTAATCGGAATAGTTATAATTTGGTAATCAAAATTAAAAGAAAGAGTCGTATGTTCGGAAAATAAGTGTGTGTTTACACTTTATCGGCTCCAAATAAAAAGAGATCTCCTTCTGAGAGTCTCTTTACGAGCTTTCTTTCAAAATTATCTATAAACTTTTGTCACATAAGTTAGGAGATTCAATCTCGAATCTCAAAACGAGAGGGTATCTCTTTACTAAACAAGTTGTAACCGGAATCATGGGAAAATGCATAGGAAGGAGTGTTGAGATTTAATTGCTCTCATTCGCTTCGGTTGAAAGCCATCTGTGTGATTTTCTTGTGACTCGAGTGAATTTATGTGAAGCGTGGGAGAAACTGAAGTGACAAGTGTGTTTGAATGAACTAGAGTTGTTATATATTAACAACGAAACCTCGAATAAATTCAGCCCAATAGGGAAGAATCGACACCAGCTTGTGTAACTCCGCTTCATCCCTGATGGTAGTTAGTAATCTAACTTAGGAACGGGTAAGGCGAATTATTATGTATCGTTCCCAAATAATATAATTATATTCAAACCATCCAAAACTTCTAAAAATACTTGTTATCTCTATTAATAATCATTGTATAAAAAGGGGATTATTAATTGAATTCAAAAGGGGGTTTCAGAATATAATTCTTGTTTACTTTTATCATATACCAGGCTTTGTTTATTTATCTCCCTTCAGATGACAACTTTACATCCTCGGATGAGGACAGGAAATTTACTTATCCCACAAAAATAATTAAAGAGATTGAACTTATCATTCTCTTCTTCTCTGTAATTCTCCGACCAGCCTAACTTTCCTAACTTTTCTCTCGACACAACTTTCCTAGGAATATTTATTGATTCGTTACAGTTATTATACATATATACACAGTACTTTTATGTATAATTTGAATCAATAACAAATTTAAAAAATTTTTAAATGGCGGAGATATGAGTCAATGAGTTGGACTCTTTTTTGATAATCCTTGTTGATGGTGTACATAGTTTCTCTATCAGGCATTGTTTGAAAAAAAAATTTTTTTTTGCTTAATTAGAAAGGTAATCGCTCTCGTGTGACTTAGGGAAAAAAATTTTAAAAATTTTTTGTATAAATGACAATTGTTTTAAAAAAAATTTATAATTTTTATAGAAATTTTGAGTTTAAAAAATTCATACCGTATGAACGGGGCACCCAATCAAAAAAATCCTACGTCACACGTTAGACAATAATACAAAGAACATTTGTTTAAAATTTTAACAAAATCGGTTGAGTAGATCTTGAGATATCATGTACACCAGATTGAAAAAAGTAGTTTCGAGAAAAACGCAAAAGAAAAAACAGTACGGCGCTAATGAGACCAAGTCGCGAAAAGCTGGCTAGAACTATAAAATGTTCATAAAATGGGCCAAATTCTGTTATTCACTGGTCTTTGGGGTCGCTGATTACGAATCCGGTGTCAAAAATTTCAAAAACAAAATGACGGATCCAAAATTGCTAACTTTCCCGGATAGGTGCTTCATTTCTTCTAGATATTTGGAATTGAATCCAAGTATTTTTCGAAACTCGGTACTCTTCAAAAGAAAAAATTATTTTTTTCATTTTTGATATTAAGTAAAAAAATTATATAACATTTTTTCTTCAAAATCTGGAGCAAAATTTTTGCCTGGAATTTTATTAGCTTTCATTTTAAAAAAAACGTTCCAATCGGTTCAGAAATGGCTTCACAATATAAATTTGCCCGCGAAACTGTTTATGGCCCCACTGTAGGTCCGAGCGGAACCTGAGTTTCAGTGACGCGTTCACTTCTAATTGCTGTAACTTCGGAAATAGTTTGAATTTTGAAATGATTGAACGCTTAAAATATTCTTAAAAGTATAAACAATTTATCTAAACAAGAAAAAAAATCGTTTTTTTGAAAATCTCATGGTGGTGTAACCCCTTAACCATAATTCTTCACATTATAAAGAAAAATCATTCTAAAAGAAAATTATTGGTGGGGGAAATGGTGAAGAGACATGGCAAAGGGAAATAGTAAAGGGGAATGGTAAAGGGGAATAGTAAAGGGAAATGACAAAGGGAAATAGAAAAGGCAAAGATAAAGAGAAACGGTAAAAGGGAATGGTAAAATGATATGGTAAAGGGATATTGCAAAAAGAAATGGTAAAGGGGAATAGCAAAGGGAAATGGTAAAGGGATATAGCAAAGAGAAATGGTGAAGGGGAATGGTAAAAGGGAATCGTAAAGGGAAATGGCAAAGGGAAATGGTAATGGGATATGGCAAAGAGAA
Source organism: Synergus gifuensis (assembly GCA_904066015.1). Taxonomy (NCBI): domain Eukaryota; kingdom Metazoa; phylum Arthropoda; class Insecta; order Hymenoptera; family Cynipidae; genus Synergus; species Synergus gifuensis. The sequence continues at coordinate 13,403 of CAJFCO010017519.1, read as the reverse complement.
ACGGTAAATTGTATGGCAACGGGAAATGGTAAAGGGATATGGCAAAGCGAAACGATAAAGGAGTATGGCGAAGGGAAATGGCAAAGGGGAATGGTGAAGGGGAATCGTAAAGGGAAATGGCAAAGGGAAATGGTAATGGGATATGGCAAAGGGGAATGGTAAGGGGATATAGCAAAGGGGAGTGGTAAAGAGATATGGCAAAGGGGAATGGTAAAAGGGATTGAAAAAGTGAAATAATGAAGGGATATGGCGAAAGGGAATGGTAAAGGAATATGGAAAATGGGAATGATAAAGGGATATTCCAAAGGGGAATAGTAAAAGGATATGATAAAAGGATACGGAAAACAGAAACGGTAAAGAGAAACGGTAAAAGGGAATGGCAAAGGGAAATGATAAAGGGAAATGTTAATGGGATATGGCAAAGGGAAAAGTTAAAGGGGAATGGCAAAGGGAAATGGTAAACGGATTTGGCAAAGGGAAATGTTATAGGGATATGGCAAAGGGAAATGATAAAGGGGAATTGTAAAAGGATATGGTAAAAGTATATGGCGAAGGAAAATGGTAAAGGGCAATGGCAAAGGGAAATTTTAAATGGGAATGGTAACGAGGAATGTAATGGGAAATGGTAAAGGGGAATGGTAAAAGAAAATGGTAAAGGTATGTGGCAAAGGGAAATAGTAAAGGGATGTGGCAAAAGGAAACAGTAAATGGGAATGGCAAAGGGAAATGGTAAAGGGATATTGCAAAGGGGAATGGTAAAGGGACATTGCAAAGGGAAACGGTACAAGGGAATGGCAAAGGAAAATGAGAAAGGGGAATAGCAACTCCAACTTGCTCGCGGTGAAGAGCGTGAATAGACATCAAGCCGAAACGAATGGATGTATGCATTATAATCTGGAGCGATTATGACTAATTAGGGAAGGGAAATAGGGAAATTATCCAGTGGGAGGCCAAAAGACAATAGACACAATTAAACTAATCAACAAAATATATTTTACTTACTCTACAAAGGCAAAGCCGGCAAACTAACAATATTCCAAAACAGCGGTAAACGGCCTAAGGCTCAAGCACAATTTAGAGATACACTAGAGAGAGAGAGTACTGGCTAAACAGACTGCTCGGTCAGCTGTCTCTATGATAATTGCGCGGGGTAGCCGACCGACGACTCGCAGCACCGCTGCTCGTCGGCGTGCCCGCCCCCTCGCCTACACGTAGGCAAACCAGGTAACAGCCATGTTACAGCATCTATGTATTTTATGCATTTTTAAACATGAAAATCGATTTACTACTGATTTTATGGGAAAATATTATGTTTATAAAAAAATTCTTTTAACAAAAAATTTGTGCTTCGATGTTTTCTACAACTCTTTTTTGAAGAATTTTTTTTAATTTTGCATATTAGATGAGATAAACGCAAAAAACCATTTTTTAAATGATTTTTTGATGATTTCACCATGAAATTAAATTTGCGCCAATTTTCACTATGATATTCGTAATCAGCGCGTCAAAATACATAAGCATACAGAGCCCTAAAAAAATCGGAGGTCTACCCTTTTCGGAAGTTCACCCATATTTTTATGGGTGAATAAAATAATAATAAAATAAATAATATAATAAAATAAATCATGATTTTATGGAAATTTAACTTTAAAAAAAGTCCAAGAAATTTTTTAAAATATTCATTATTTCAATAATTATTGATGTATTCATAAAATATTGTGATTTGACATATTTCCTAATATCTTCTTAAAAAATGGAACAGTCACTACGTCCTGGGTTAATTTTAAGCAGAGTTTTGATAGCTTTTAACTTACTGTAAAGAAGAAATGTAATCTTTGATATAATTAGATTTAAGAGAATTTAAACGATAATTGAAAATAGATGTTTTCAAATTTCTGACGGAAAATGTATATGGCTAATGTCATGCCTCCCATATACCCTCAAATAATTGCAAATAATAAATACTTTTTTTTAATGAAATATTTGAACCGAAATGAAGTAGACACGAATGGATTTGAATAGAAAAGTGTTAAGATGAAATTGCCCGGTAATAAGCGTTGAATAGAAAATAATTAGTATTTTCAGTTTTCAACGTAAAAGTGAAGATTATTTTATTTTTTTGAATGCGCGATTTTTCCATCTGTCAAAAATGTCATTATAAGAATAAGATATCTCAGAAATTAATTTCCTTCTATTTCCATAGCGACCGGCGCATGTTTCCTATTCCCCAAAGGAGAACGTATTTTCAATATATTTAATTCCTTCTAATTTGTTCTCAAAATATGTGAAATAAATTGATTTAGTTCTTTCGGGTGCAATATAAGTTTTGAAATTTTTATTCTAATAATAGTTAATAATAATAACAATAATAAATTAATAATAAAAAATGTAACGTGGTGGATTTTTACCACATTTACTGATCCTCTTCCCAGATCGATTTATCTAAAACGGGAAGTAAAAGAGAACAGCCAGTAGGAACTCCACTAGATATGTGTATCAGAGTGAGAATGCATGTATGAGAGTCGTATGAAGAATGATACAATCTTAGATTTAATTTAAATACCGCTAATTGTTTTGTATTTGCCGCTTACCTTTGCTTCCAAAGAACACAACCTCAATTATTTGTTTCACGCTTTAATATGATTGCCTACCGTCTGGGATGCATCAGTCGTCCTTATAATTTATTTCATCCAAACCTGCATATCTGAGAAGTTAAAAATATGCAAAGCTTGCATTGTTTACGAGCTGTTAAAACATGTGGACGCAGTCATCATGTTTAACACCTCTCTTACTATCAGCCGTCAGGCAGCAGCAGCTCTCGGACCTAACAGTTGTGCTGTGACGTAGGACGACGACTGCGCGCTCAGACGGAGAGCTCCAAAAACCCCCAGTTCCTTACTGGCCGTTCTTTTTTAAACATTTGGAGTTTTCCGTGTGAGAAATTTTTTAAAGTTTTAGTGAGCAGATTGTATAATTTTGCACTACCAAAAAGGATTATATCTGTTATTTCCAGGGTCTTTGGAAGTAGTAAGGTAGGCGCCCGCAATTTACAGATTCTCCCGATTATTTTCTTTGAATTTAGAGCTTTTGTAGATATAGCTACGTAACGTTCGGCCAACGCCCATACGCGATATAGCGCCGTACTTTTTGAGTTATTTTGAGAAATTATTGTAGTTTGAGCATTTTTTATTTGTATTGAGAACTTCTTTTGGAGCATTTGATTGTTTTCTTTTGTAATTAAAATTTTGTTAAGAGAATTGTGTAAGAAACTCTAACTTTATTATGTACTGAATTACGTAATCGTTTCCTTCGATAGTTGAGTAACCAGGATAACTTCTTGTCGTTGTCGAATGTAATGAATTCAAAGTTCAAACTAAATTTGTATTTCTAAAATTAATTTAATTGAATTTCTAATATGTCAAATCAATTCTAAATTAACTCTCTTTTATAATTATGTTCTTTTCATCTCATCCATCAATTCATACCATGTAAATTTTCTCATACCATCAATTTTATAATAAACCTGATTTCTTTCTACATTTAAATTTTGCTTGATTCGTTTTGCGCTCCCACGAAATCCCTCTTCACATGAGCTGGTTGGAATAATTTCAGATTTTAGAATTTTCAGCTGAGTTTGGGATTTAGATAATTTTGAGTGGTGTTACATAACACCTGACGCTCATCGGCTAAGTACGCTCCTCATTTAAGAATTTTGTTGGGTTCCAAGGTTTTAATAGCACTCGGTGGCCTAAAAGTCACTATAAGGCCGAGATTGTTATCATAAAAAGTAATTAATAATGATTATCGATAATAAAATAAGGTATAATTATTTTCAATAATTATAACAATATTTTCCTTGTATTATAAGAGAATCAGAAAATAAATAATAAAATTGCAGGTATTTCCCTGGGTTTTTTAAGTAAAATGAAAATATTAAATTTTTATGTTAGATTTTTATTTCTTCGTTTTATGCAAAAAGTAGCGAAATTAAATTAAAAAGTATCGGAGTTAAATATACTTCACAAATTTATTTTATTAAAAAATCACCTTTTCTCTTATAAGAGGGACCTTATAATTTATAAGTGTAAAAAATGCGGGAATTTTGTGTACAAAATTTATTAGACACCCTGATTAAAGAAGTTGAGCATAAATAAATAAAATTAAAAATTTTTATTTTTAAAAGAAGAATACTTTTAACATACAATGTAAGAATGAAGATTCTCCATCCACTTTATATACAATTATTGCGCTTCAATCGTGTTTGGGATTTCACAAACATATTGTTTATCAGTAAAATCTAGAGCTACAGCCTTTAAATGGATTTCGGACAAAGACAGATTCATGATCGTAACCTCCCAGATGTGTACTACAGTTGTTTCTCCAACAATGAATGGCTTAACAATTATTTGCCTTACTGTGAAAGAGCATGTGCTCTCAGGCAATAAAAATATACCTGCGACTTGTACAAATTGTCGATTTTTTAAAGTAATGACTGTGTCATTAAATTGCTTGGTTGGAACGTATTGAAGACTGCTATAGACACGATTTTCGAAAATACATCTCTCGAAACGTTTGTTAAATGTAAATTCGAAGATATTTTTGGAATCAGGGCCGAAAAATGTTACGTTTCCAGCTGTAACTGCACTTTTTGTATATTTTTTAAACGTAAAAATTTGTTCACAGAATTCTTTTTCCTCGGTCGAAATGTTAGTATTATTCTGTCGAACTCGGTATTTAATTATGCTCAGAGATTTATTAGCAATTTGTTGTTCAGGACTTTTTGGGCCGTTCAATGTTTATTTATAACAATGAGGGAAAAGCAGACGTCCCCTATGGCAGACCAGATTTTCGAACCGATTGCACTAAGTGAAGTAACGCGTGTACATTAAATGTCATGTGTTCGATACCATGCAAAATTTCGAAGGTCGCTACAAATATTAACAAATTCTGCTCGCATGTATTAAGCTCATCTTCCGTAATATTTAGTTTTAGCAGAGTGAACATTGAATTTACGAATAAAGCAAAATGCTCCAAATTATTGCCTGGAATGAATCCGTTACATATTGGAAGACAGAAAAAAAGCAACCATGCTTTCTAATGCGTTGCCTTCCAAACGCTTTTATTAGATATTTTTTCGGCAGACCTATGCAAATCTCTCGGTGGTTGTATCAGAACGAGAAGATTATTGTCAATTATCCTTCGCTGAGTAGGTTTTAAATCATTCTTGTTCCAGTAAAACCATATTTGTTCGGTTACTCCGAACAGTGCATTGTGCAAATAGTTGAGAGGAAATCCCCAGACCATGTCGATGTTTGAAATATCCATGAAAGCAGAGGCACCTTTCACTGCCCGCACAATCGAACCACGCTCTTTTGAGGTAGCCACGTCCAGTAGATGTGACTCATGAGTTCGTAATTCAGGTGTCTTTTTTAAAAAGGGATATTTTAATCCATTATCTGTCACGTGCAGGCCACCATAATAACAAAAACTGCAACCAAAATACCCGTTAAATTGCACTCTATTTTTCAAAATTGATCGAGCAACTGAATCAGCGACAACAAAAATAAATGTAAAATGAAAAGTTATTTCCTTATTTTGATTTGAAAATTTAAATGTCAGTCCTTCATAATGAAGATGATTCGCTTGCTTAGAGAATTTATTAATAAATAGATTCATGAGATCGGGTTTAACTATAACAGACAAATATAATACCAACTAATAATACAAATTTGAAGCGAAGATTTGAGGGTAAATTATTCAAAAGTACCTGCAAAGGCCAAAAACCCCTTTTTGATACATGGGACAATGGAGCGCCGTCTGTACTGATAATATACGTAATTGTTACAGAATGTTTCTTAATTGTTTCCATATACAGTACACTATCATGAATATCTCGCACTACAATACTACCCGTCCTACTGATTTCTTCATCTTCCTGACTGTTCCGGATAGAATTAAGTATCTTTAAATGTTTAGGAATTTAGGTAAAATAAGAATCGACAAATACGTTTTTTCTCCCGTAATCTACTTTTCAAGTAAAACTAAAACAATTGTACCTTCTTAGAATGAATTGAATGTTCAAAATCTAAATAACGTTTACAGTTTCTTAAGTGGAATTCGACTTAAGAAATTAAAATTAAAATTAAAATTAAAATTAAAATTCGAATAAATATAACTGATTTAATTCAACGTATTTGTCAGTTCTTATCGAAGCTAATCTATAAATATATATATACAATAAGTCTCTTTGTTTCACCGAGTTTCATCATGCGAAATAAAGATGCGGTAGGTTTGATTGTTTAGATTAGAGTCATAAGATATTCTGAATGCGAATTTAGCGAAGCGAAGTTTGTACAAATACTGCGAATCATGCGTGATCGAATAAACAGCGACGAAACTGAAACCAAAATCGACCACCAGCGTTGATTCTTAGAAACCTGTGAATTTGTAATTGCGAAATTTGTAGTTTAACATTTATCTTTGTTAATTTGAATTCAAACTTTTTCCTTCGTTGATGTTTCCAGAACTTTTCTCCGAATTTTAAGTTGCGTTACTCGTTAAGTGATTGATAAAGATCTGCGAAAAGTTTGATTGTGAAAAAGATGCTATAAAGGGAAAATAGTTTTAAAGACTTTGACTAAATTACAAATAAATTGGGAGGATTTGAAAATTAAAATCTGATTGAGATCTAGAATGTTGGAATTTAGCCGTACGCTGCGTCTCAGGGTGCATCGAAGAATCTCCATGTATTATCAGCCATTTTCGTGCACAATTTCGACTGTGGCCGAGATTACCTGGGAAAATCAAACAGGTTTTCTTAGAAGCAGGGTAAATTTGATTACGTGCACGGATCTCCACATTACACACGAACACACACGCATGTATACATTGCGTACTTGCGTGCGTGAAGATAATCTCTCCTCTTTCTTTCTTTCTCTTTCTTGCTTTCTTCCTCAGTACCATACTCGCAAGACTTCCCCTCTATTTCATTTTCTTCTACTCTTCTCCACTTTGACCTCTCCTTCTCAGCCCACCTTACTTACGCATCACTCATACATACACATGTGGAGACGTGGCCGGGAGGCTTGAGACAAAGCTGCGCGCGAGATTCTACATGCGAATTGGTCATCGATGGGGATGAAGGGAGGAGAAATGAAGGAGAGTGACAATAATGTCGCGAACTTATAAAGGTCAGGCCCACGCATTAGCGGGCAATTAGTCCCTTTCTGGCATCTTGACGAGGTGCGTACTCTCGTATATCGCGAGATAATTTATACTTTAAAGTTTTTCATTATTTCCTTTTGTTTGTATTCAGTCTAATTTGGAATATTTAGTTGTAACCATATAATTTGTGAAAACGTTAATTCATTTCCTGATTAATGAATTAAAGAGAATAATTATTTTTTATTAAATTGTCTTTATTTTTCTAAACGGTATTATCCCAGTGTATGTTTAATTTACTGACATTGAGTAAAAAAGTACTGTGCAAGTTCCTCTTTTTCTAGTGGCGTTCACAATTAGTATTCCAAATTAATAGTCAAAAAACTATTATTGTTTTCAAGTTTCATGCAGTGCTCTGTTTCACAAAATTCACAAAACAATGACTGACCTTTAAAGTCCTTCTTTAGCGAAGAATGCAAGACTTTTTTGGTGCATTTATCGCAGTAGAAGTGAAAAACTATTTTATCAGAAGGTGGATTGATTACATGTGCAAGTTTGTAATCCGGAATATTAAAATCTCCAAAATCAGGTTCTGCGCAAATTTTAAACATGTCTATAAGCTTACACGGTGAGCCTTAACTGACCTCAACCCAAAAGTGCTTGCCCTCGAAAAATTCTTGTTTCCCTTCAAATTACATTACAAACTGAAGTTAATGCCGCAAAAAAGAAAAAAATCGCCGGACCTATTTTCATTTTAATTACCATTTTATCTCTAAAACTAATTATTTTCCGAATAAATCACAAAAAAATTTATTTCTTATTAATACTATTATTTTATTATTAATACAATTAATTTCTTATTAATACAATTAAATAAATCACAAAAAACAGTTATTTTTCATACAAAGAGTATGCGTAGCAAGTATGCGTAAGTGTAGCCTAAGAAATCGACAGAATGTACTTGGATTTCGCAGAAAACCAAACATAAACAAACCCGGACACTCGAAGTCGGTCAGCTTTACTTTAAAATAGTTCAGTCATTTCTGTCTAGCCGGCTAGTAAACAGTAAACATATTGCGATCAAAATGTCGAATCAGGATCATGTATTTACGCATCATGAAAACCGATTCAATGTTTGTGTGTTGTGTTTTCGAAAAGGGAAAGAAATGTTTCCTCTAAAATTAAAATTGGAAAGTGACTTTAAAACAATTTATGCAGACTATATCGATGATGACAATATACCTGCGACATTATGCAGCACATGTTAAAGAGATGTTAGTCGAGCAAAACAAAATAACAATAAACCCAAGCGCGTATTGCCAGATTTTTCTACGTTAATAGAAGTACAAACTCGATCAAAAAATAATTTGAATTGTGATTGCAAAGTTTGCAGGATAGCTAGGAGTATGCCTACAAATTTTTCCAGTAAAAATAAGAACAGACTGAATACTAATAATAACAGAGGTGAGTTTCGAAAATTAAATGTTTAAAGGCTGCTTTTTTATATCTTAATTTGTAAATTTTTATTCTAGATCTGAAAATACAATCAAAAGTTGAGACTGAAATACGTTGTGGTTTTTGTTTTTCTATTATTGGACAAGGTAAGTCCCACAAGTGCAATGCTTCGTCACGAGTAGAAAATATTTCCAATATTTTAACGAATGTACCTGCGAAAGTACAAGTTCAAGTTATTTCCACAGTCGTAAAACACAAGATGCCATTAGAATCAATGTTAGAATTAAGTTTAGTTCAAAATCACGGAGGACAGCCACTCCGTATTAAAGTTGGTAAAGATAAAACCAAAACAACACGAGAAAACCCTGTTCTTTCCACTGATGATTTTTACAAAATTAAAACTAACTTAAACCTAAGCGGCCGAGAAACTTTGAGGATAGCGTCTGCTATACGAAGAGCTTGTGGAAGTAGAAAAGCTGTTGAGGCTGGATTGAAGTCAAAATTTGTAGAAAAAAATCATCTTGTAGATGATTTTTTCAGTTCTAAAAACTTTCAGTTCTTTAAAATTAAAGGCAATACATCTACAGATGCGACTCAACCAACTGTTTACTGCAATAATGTTTCAGCGTTCATTGAGTTTGTTAAAGAACAAAGACAAGTCTCAAATACTCATTTGAAATTAGGTATAGATGGTGGTGGGGGCTTTTTGAAAATATGTCTTTCAATGCAATTGAAGAAGGATTTGAACAATCCGACTAATAGTAAGCGTCGTAAATACAGTGAAGGCATTGCAGCGAAACAGTTCAAAGATGGTGGAGTGAAAAAATTATTTTTGTTAGCCTTATCGCCATGTACGCAAGAAAACTACGCAAATGTTTCGAAGCTGTGGAAAGGTTTGGATATTCATTATTCTGAATGTACTATAGCAATTGATTTGAAGTTAGCAAATATCTTGGCAGGAATCTGATCACATAGCAGCCTTTATCCATATACTTAGTGTTTTGCAAAAAAAGATGAACTGCACACATGCGGTATTTACAGAACTGTAAGAAATACTTCCGCCCTTTACAAAAATTGGATAAAAGCAGGTGCTATAAAGAATGATGCAAACAAATTTAAAAGTTGCATAAATGAACCTCTGTTTACTGGTAAAAACAAGAAATTCCTATAAATTATCCCTCCACCTGAGTTGCATCTAATGATCGGTGTAGTTAATACGTTATATTCTTACCTGTTGAAAAAGTTCGAAGAAGAAGCTACAGCATGGGCAAGTGCGTGTCACGTTCAACGTGAAATAACTCACGGCAGTCCAGCTTTTAAAGGCAATTCTTGCAGAAAACTTTTGTAAAATGTTGATGTACTGCGTACCCACGGAAACATTGAAATATTAAAATATGTAAAGGTGTTTGATCATTTCAATGCAGTTGTTGACTCTTGTTTCGGAAATGCTTTAAATTCGAATTAAAAGCTGTGTATCAAAGCTTTCAGGATAAGTTATTTAGATTTAAAAGTTTCTGTTACTCGTAAAGTTCACAGTGTGTTTTTCCATGTCGAACAGTTTTGTAAAATGAAGAAAATTGGTCTGGGATTATTCAGTGAACAAGCGATGGAGTCGGTACATTTTGACTTCAATTCAACTTGGGATACGTACAAGGTTTCAAAGGATCACCCTGAATACTCTAATAAACTCTTGCAAGCTACTTGTGCGTACAATAGTTTACATATTTAAATCTATTATACTTGTATAGATTTAACATCTATTACAATTCTTATAATTTTTTTTTTGCAATAAAATATTGAAACAATTGTTTTCATAATTATTCAACGGGACGAAAAAAAATATTTTTAATAAAGGCCTAAACATTTTTAGAATGAAACTTAATAAGAAATAAATTTTTGGTGATTTATTCAGAAAATAATCAGTTAAGACTCACCGTGTACTGGAGTGTTATATGGGGACTGGGAGGGTTTCACTATTCCGTTTTGTAATATTTCTTCGACGTGTCGCGTGACTTCTTCCTTGTGTATTGGAGGGAACCTATATTGTCGAAATGTGATAGCTCATCATCTGTTGTTTTAATTGAATGTTGTAATACATTAGTTGCCCCTAAATACTCTTCTGGAATATAAAATTGCTCTTTATATTTAGTGATTAATTGAATTACATGCTCTGTTTCTTCTTTATTTAAGTGATCTAATCGAAGTAATTTCTTTAGTTCTTCTACTTTTTCAGTTCCTTGGACGTTATAAATTTTATTCGACCTTTTTTGGATTTTTATTACTTTGAGTAAAACATTCAATTAGTAGTAAGTCAATAGGATCAACATTGTCATTTATTTTCATAGTAGTGAAATCCTTGTGGGGTAAATCTTGTAATTCTACTCTTAGGATTGGGATGTTCATAGATTGTGAGTTGGTGTTAGCTACTTTAAGATAAGCTCGTCCTTCATGGTTACTGACTACTGCGTCGCCTATAAATATACCATTTCCTACGCTCAATCGAGAAACGTACCCTATCTTTTTATATTTGTTGATAATATGAATATAAATGTTCGAAATTGATCTATTGTTTTTCTGCAAAAATTCTGTTCCCAACACTCTGTGATGTTCTATTGGTACTTAAATACCATCCGGTATTATATTAAAAATGGTAGGAAATCAGAAAACATTAATCAAAATTTGCCCTAATGTGAATACAGGGTGTTCATTTATTCCTGTTAGTCGCAGTCGTTCATCTTCGTTTATAATTGAATCCGATCCAATTGTTCCTGTTTTAAGTAAGTTTGGCCCTGCCCCTGTATCAATCATCATTGAAACGGGGTGTTTTAGCTCTATGGTTGTTCATTTTATATAAGGGATAGGGCTACTTATACTCATATTAACTTTCTCAGTTTTATAAAGTATTTCGGATGTATTTGATTCTGTTGCTCCCGCTGGCCATCCGTCTGAGCAGGAGCTTGGGAGTTTCCCAGGTTTTCTGGTTGCCTTTGTAACTGATTGTCGTTATAAATACTTTTTCGGCAATCTTTGATTACGTGACCCGGCTTTTTACAGTAATTGCGTATCAAGCTATTTCCTTGGATTGGATTATTGTCCCTTGGAACGATAGTGTCCATTAATGGTCTCTGATAAGAGTTCCCAAGGTTTCTGTTATCAGATGGTCGACTGAAATTAGTAAAATTTCTTTTTGCAAATGATTGTTGATAAGACTTCCGACCAGGGTTGCTAAAGTTTCTGTCTTCGAATGGTTGTTGATAAGAGTTCCGACCAGGGTTGCTAAGGTTTCTGTTTTCAAATGGTTGTTGATAAGAGTTCCGACCAGGGATCCTAAGGTTTCTGTTTTCAAATTGTTTCTGACAAGGATTTTGACCAAAGTTTCGACTTGATGATGGTTGTGAAAAAAGGTTCTGCCCAAACTTTCTATTTGGATTCTGGGTAAAATTTCTTATAAATGGTTTATTATAATTGGGATTTTGTTGTTCGAATTCTCTGCTGTGAGGGTGAAAGCTTCTTTGTAATCTACTGTTTATGTGATAACAAGTTGAAGCGGTGTGTCCCCTTTTTTCTCAATATTGACAGGAGTCAATATTAGTTCTTCCTGTGCAAAACTGATTTTGTGGGTTTTTGCAAATTCTCTAGAGTTTTTGGGTTAGAGTTTTCTTCGCGGATTGGTATTTCCTTACCTAAGTTCATTCCTTGCGGCTATTATTTGTTCAGCTTCCAAAGCTTTATTAGTTATTTCTTTAAAGCTATTTGGCCCAGTTATTCTTAATTCTAACTCTGGTCGTAATCCACTCACAAAACACTATCATATTAAGTTCTACATTATCTTCAAAAGCTGGGTCTCCTTGGTTGTTGTTATTTAACTTTGGACATCTAGGATGTTTTTATAGTTCTAGCCAGCTTTTCGCGACTTGGTCTCATTCGCGCCGTACTGTTTTTTCTTTTGCGTTTTTCTCGAAACTACTTTTTTCAAACTGGTGTACATGATATCTCAAGACCTACTCAACCGATTTTGTTAACATTTTAAACAAATGTTCTTTGTACTATTTTCTATCGTTTGACGTAGGATTTTTTTGATTGGGTGCCCGGTTCATAAGTTATGAATTTTGTAAACTCAAAATTTCTATAAAAATTAGAAATTTTTTTTAAACAGTTGTCATTTCTACAAAAAATTTTAAAAATTTTTTTCCCTACGTCACACGATAGCGATTACCTTTCTAAATAAGCAAAAAAAATTTTTTTTTCAAACAATGCCAGATTGAGAAACTAGGTACTACATCAATAAGGATTTTCAAAAATGGGTCATACTCATTGGCTCACATTTCCGCAATTTTTAAATTTTTTGAATTTGTCATTGATTCAAATTATACATAAAAGTACTGTGTATATATGTATAACAACAATTATTTTAAATAATTTATGACTGCGTCAAGAAAAATGCTTATTTTTATACCTATTCCCACGCGCCAGGGAAGTGTAACCCCTGAAACATCTGGAGTAGAAAAAATTAGGTATTTTTTAAAATCTTCCAGTTCGTAAACTATTTCCTAGGAAACAATGAAATTTTCATGTAAAGTCGATGATTACCTACACTTTGCAAATAGCGATGAATGAAAAAAGTATTCCTTTTTTTACATTCTCATCAGAGAAGGTATTAGATTTGTGTAAAATTTGACCCCCCCAGTTTTTGTCAAATGTCCACGTTTTGGGACCCCCTGAACCCGAAAAACAGGGTTTTACGTGTGTGTGTGTGTGTGTGTGTGTGTGTGTGTGTGTGTGTGTGT
>CAJFCO010017516.1:487-14107 GCA_904066015.1 Synergus gifuensis | reverse complement strand
TTTGGGATTTTATTCACCGATTATGTGTTATATCTTTTTATGAGGGTTTCTGTAAGCTTTTGTTTCTACTCCAGGGAGTTTTTCTGTAAATTTTTGTGCGGTTTAACTTGTATTTTAAGAGTTCAGATTTGCCTATATAATTCAACGGTGACAGAAAAATGACACTTTTCGTGGATATGCCCATTGCCCATATATATTTTATATTATTCCTATACAATAATATATACATGCAATATAATAATTAATAATTAATAAATTAAGTAGTAAATTATTAATTATAATAATAAATTATATATATATATAAATTCATATGCTTACCATAGGAGCTAAACCGGGCTAGATATAATGAATGTAATAAATTTCGTCGAGAATTATTAACTTTCGACTTAAAAAATATTTTAAAATCATTTATTTTTCCAATCAAAAGATAAATTAATAATGCACGAAAATTAATTCCATGAAATATATATATTTGTATTAGTCACTCAGTTGGTTAAAGTCGGTTTCGTCCTTTACGACTCTTTCTGTTGCGTAGCTGTGCCTGTTCTGTTGCGTTACTAAACCCAACTAAACTAAACACTAATCGAATTTTCTTGATAGACAGTCGATAATTATTTAAAAACTCGTTAAAATTCGTTGCATTTATATTTTATAATCAATGTCGTGAAAGTTTCTATTTTTGAACGTGGCTTTTAGAATTTTTCTAAATAGAGAAACTATTCGAATCTGAATATTGATCCTAAAAATCAATTGCGGATATATATAGAAAAAGCGAGACTCCGAAAGTCCAGGGAAAATATTTCTACGTTTTTTGTAGACGGTAAATTATTTACCCTTCGGTTTTTGAAAAAAATAAAAAGAGCAATGTATTCTACTTATTGGTCTACTCTATAAAATGGCAACAAATCAAAACACGTGCCTATAATAGATCCACAGTATGAGATTTTAGAAATATATATTATAGTATCGGAAAGGTAACAAAAGGGAAAAAATCACTTTTTCGGTTGGCAAACTTATTTATCGATAGCTGGATGGAATTTTATATTAGTAAACTGAAATTCTACACTTGTATAATATATATGTTGTAAATCGGTAAAAGCGTAAACGAAGTCCGAATGAGTTTTCAAGGCGATAATTCTGAGAAGTCAAAACTATTTCTCTTATTGTGGATAAAATTTAATTTTATCGTATCGAAACAAAGAAAGGTACAATAAGTTGACATTTTCTTGTTCACCTCTATCCTGAGGATACTTTTTGTTGCAAGTAATATTTACCCTGAAACAGGGCTCTACCATATAGGCGAATTTAAGGGGAGGCAAAATCGAGCCAAAATTTTTATGTTTATAACGACAAATCAATGGAAAAAGTTTGAAATATTCATCTTTTATTTAAAATTAACTGCAAAAAATTAGAGCGCAGCCTAGTGACCAATTAATGAAATACTATTCACGTTATCTATGTTACTATGTTACAAAGGTCTTTGCTATATGTATACACATTTCATTATGTCATGATCATTGGCGCAAATATTTATTTCGCATAGGGCGCCAAGTTTTCTTAAGCCGGCCCTGCTCTGAAATCGAGGTAAACATTACATTTGCCTTTTTCCACGAAATAATAGCTAATAGTAAGGAGTGTTATCTCCCTATGTATTTTGCCGCCAGATGTGGGACAAGAAACCCTCCAATAATTATGACAGGAATAAATTTTTACAATATTTTTCATGCGTATTGTCGATCCAGACTAGCAGAAGATAGTTTGAATTCGTTTAAATTTTGCACTTTTGTCTTGTCTCATGTCACTTGTCGCATGATTTTTTGTAGTTATGAAGTGTTTTATATACGCAATTTCGATACTGGAACCAGTAACTCCAATCTCAAAAAAAGAGTCCTAATGAAAAAGGTAACATAACCTCCAAATATAAACATAACCTCTCATAACATAACCAAACATAACCTCAAAATGCTTCAGAATATATATAGGATGTATAGCATTTCTGATAGCATAGAGGGGGAATATTGAATATTGAATATTGACAAATATTGTGAAAATTTATTCCTGTCACAATTATTGGAGGTGGATTTGTCCTACCCCCACTCCCAGAGATACTATTATACTATTACCTCGTGCTTTTTTCTGTGAAATCAAAAAGGACAACGTAACAAAATGCTATGTTATTTCTCTTTTCCGATCGCCGCGCTATTTATATGAATACTTATATCAGTCGTGAAATGAATTTGGTAGAGTAAACTGTTAACAACCTTTTTAATTTATTTTTTTATCGCTTTGTCTTACGTATCGAGTTCGGAAACTGAGTTTCCACAATTTTTCCTCTCATTTTAGGGTCTACAGAAGAGGATAAGATCGGTTGGAGGACTGTGCCAATAAATATATATATATATATTTTTGTTTAAATGTCGAAAATGAAAAATTGAGGCGCATGATTATTCCCCAAATTTCAATTGACATAAATTTCAATTCACCTAAAATTAAGTCACCTAAAAACCACTGAACATAATTCTTATTAATCCTAATTTCTATTTAGTCTAATTTCTATTTAGTCTAATTTCTATTTACCCGAATTTCCATTTGTCATAATTTTTATTTACCCTAAATTGCACTTAACCTAAATTTTATTTACTCGAATTTTCATTTGTCATAATTTTGATTTACTCTAATTTCCACTTAACATAAATTTTATTTATCCGAAATTCCATTTATTATAATTTTTATTCACCCTAAATTTTACTTATCCGAAATTTCATTTGTCATAATATTTCTTTAGCCGAATTTCTATTTGTCATAATTCTCATTTGTCCTAATTTCTACATAACCTAATTTTCAGATTACCGAATTTCCATGCGATATAATTATCATTCATCCTAATTTCTATCGATACTAATTTTTATTTAACCGAATTTCTATTTATCATAATTTTTATTTACTCTAAATTGCATTTAACCTAAATTTTATTTACTCGAATTTCCATTTGTCATAATTTTGATATAGCCTAATTTTCATTCAACCTAAATTTTATTTGTCCGAAATTCCAGTTGTCATAATTTTTATTTTTCCGAATGAGCACCTAACCTAAAATTCATTTAATTGAAACACCATCTGTCATAATTTCCATCTGACCGAAATTCCAAGTGATAGAAATTTCATTTGTCCTAAAATGGCGTCCGACAATTTGATTGGCTGAATAATACCGCGAAATTCAAACGAGCCAATGAAATTGTCGGACACCATTTTAGGACAAATGAAATTTCTATCACTTGGAATTTCGGTCAGATGGGAATTATGACAGATGGTGTTTCGATTAAATGAATTTTAGGTTAGGTGCTCACTCGGAAAAATAAAAATTATGACAAATGGAATTTCGGACAAATAAAATTTAGGTTGAATGAAAATTAGGCTGAATCAAAATTATGACAAATGGAAATTCGAGTAAATAAAATTTAGGTTAAATGCAATTTCGGGTAAATAAAAATTATGACAAATGGAAATTCGGGTAAATAAAAATTAGTATCGATAGAAATTAGGATGAATGATAATTATATCGCATGGAAATTCGGTGATCTGAAAATTAGGTTATGTAGAGATTAGGACAAATGAGAATTATGACAAATAGATATTCGGCTAAAGAAATATTATGACAAATGGAATTTCGGATAAGTAAAATTTAGGTTGAATGGAATTTAGGGTGAATAAAAATTATAATAAATGGAAATTCGGGTAAATAGAAATTAGACTAAATAGAAATTAGGATTAATAAAAATTATGTTCAGTGGCTTTTAGGTGACTTAATTTTAGGTGAAATGAAATTTATGTCAATTGAAATTTGGGGAATAACCATGCGCCTCTGAAAAATTGTAGAGAAATACTCATATAACAAATGAAATATTGAAAAAAATTGCAAAAGGAACAGTCGAACGTCACTACTACAGTTTTTGAGAATTTCTTCCTCAATTTTACGGCGCACAGCACGTTGCCTCTAAGGTTTCAGGAAGAGTCAAATATCTTCGGCAATTGTAACACTATCCATGATTGGGGATTTCTCACAATTTTTAATAGTATATCTAATTACTACGAATAAATAAATCTTGCGCGTGTTATTATCTAGAGTGCCCTTTCTTATCCTAATATGCTGTATCAATTTGTTAATGCAATGCTATAACATCGCTCCACACCTGACACACACACAAAGGGGAGGGAAATGTGCATCAGCTGCGACCCAAACCAAAGAAAAGTGTACACAACATTAGAAGATATTCAATCATCTTCTTCCTCCTCAGTGGTAAACGACTGCGCATTTTCCTGAGTAGTGTCGGACCATTCCCGAAAACTAAACAGCCGAATCGTTCTTATATAGTTAAATTCACCTATGTATCGCCACTTGCGAGAAAGGACAATTTTTCTAGGCTAATATCAACTAAACAATTAGAGATAGGCTAATTATGTTATTAAAATTAATTGCTCATGGACATAAAAATCGCAAAATTCAGATTAAAAGTGAAGGAGAAGGATACTTTTGTTGCAAAGGGATTAATAAAAAAAGATGTAGTGGATAGAGTGAGGGGTATTCGAAACCTGTGGGTGAAAGGAGGAACCCGCTTCATAAACGAGTTTTTAAATTAAAAAAAAAATAATAGTTCGCAGATATCTGTTTTCAAGTATTTTTTTAAAATTTTTTCCGTAGTTTCAGCTGAAAATAAAAATATTTATCATTAGAAAAAAAAAACCGGGTAAACTGATTATATTGCTCATATGGTAAGAATCACATGGACTTACCAGCATATACGTACTGCAATTCCATTTTCCTCATTAATTATTATATTATTTCCACAATAATATATAATAATAATAATTACAATTATAATGATAATAATATATTAAAAAGCAAGGAAATTATTTAGAATTATTCAAAAAAAGCGAATACCAAAAATTAATTTGTTATACGCGTGTTATCTGCAGTACGCGTATAATTTAATGTTTATTATATATTATTATTACTATATATACATGAGAAAGAAATTTATATAATTAATATATTGACAGGACTGCAGCGTTTGAAATTTGAATAATCTGGAATAATTTTTCTCAAATAATTAATAAACATTAAATTAATGTATAATAATTATAATAACGAAAATTAATTTTTTATGGTTATTATTATTGCATATATACATATATTTTATATTATTCCTATATATATGCAATATAATAATTAATAATTAATAAATTAAATAATATATTATTAAATAATAAATAAATTATTTAATTAAATAATAATTATTGTTAAATAATAAATTAATATATTATAATATATTCATATATATGTTTACCATAGGAGCTAAACTGGGCTATATAATTGCTCATATATATAATAAGTATCGCATGGACTTACCATACGTACAATTCCATTTTTCATCATTATTTCCACAATAATAATAATAACAGAGAGAAACTAATAATGATAATAATAATAATAATAAATTTTTTATTATATAATATTATTATTATACTTGAGAAAAAAATTTATAGAATTTTATATATAGTGTTACTTACCATATGAGCAAATTTAGATAACCCGGATTTTTTTCTACAATTTTTATATTTTCAAAAAAATTATAGTCAACATCGGTCAAGAACGTGAACACGGACGGCTGTTGACTAAAATTTTTTTGAAAATGTAAAAATTGTAGAAAAAACCCGGGTTATTTAAACTTGCTCATATGGTATTTATATAACTATAATGGTAATATAACTATAATATAACTCATATATATGGTACTTATATATAACTTGCTCATTTGAATACAAATTTGAAAATTTGAATAAATAATAAACATTAGTAAATTAATGTACGTTAAGTATAATAACCAAAATTAATTTTTTATAGCTTTTGCATATATATATTTTATATTATTCATATATAATACATATATATATATAATATATATATTATAAATAATTAATAATTATAAAATTAATATATAATTATATTACTTTTATTATTATATTATTATTATCATTATTATGTTAATAATTATTAATTATGTAATATATGTATAACACGCGAAATACTATAAAATATATGTATATATATATATATATATATATATGTGTTCACCATATATTATAGGAGCTTTGATGGTAAAAGGTAAGATTCAGAGGGTAAGAGCAAAGATATTAGTATATAACCAAAATAATGTCTTTGGTATAACCTGGTATAACCTAGGTGCGGCATAGGCCAGGAGTGGGGTGAGTGAGAATTGGGGATTTACTACTTTTAGCCTATATCGAGGTGCTGCCCTCTATCTTTTCATTGTTTCCATAGCAACCGCGTCAAATCGCGTGAATGAGTCACCGTCATCAGTGGTGATACCAAAAGCAGGGGCGGCTTAGAGATTTACGGGGTCCCCTTAAGGGCAGCAAAATATGATCACTTTATGAATATAAATAAAAACTATGTTGTTATTTTTATAATTTTTTATCGCAAATATTGTTCCTTTGGTACTTGTATAATATTAAAAACTACAAATTATTATATTATTAAAAATATTTTTTTCTGGATTTTGCACAATATAATATTTTTTTTTATTCGACCTCGCGGGGCCCCTTGGATGTGGGGACCCGGGGCTATAGCCCCTGCTAGCCCCCCCCCCCTTAATCCGCCACTGGGAAAAAGTAAAAAAGGGAAAAGTTAAGAAATTGAGGAATTGAAGAATTGAAATTAATTATATTATAATCTCTGTTATAATAATTATAGAATTGCCTAGGATTTGCATTATTAGGATTTGTATTATAGGATTTGTGTTATTAATTTATATATTTATTTAATAAATAAATTAATTAACTGATTTCAGAATTAAAAAAAAATTAATTTTAAGTATAATTCAACTTTTAGGAATTATAATGGCTCAGAAAATATTTTTTCAATCAATTCTGAAATTTTACTCACAAATGAAAGTCAAAAATCAATTTTAATATTCAATTCTTTTAATTTAATCAATTAACTTTTAATTCTCTTGAATTACTTTTAATTAACTTTTAATCTCTTGAGGTATTTCAAAAAATGTTTATATTTTTTAAAAGATTTTTGTAGAATTTACTAGGCCTAGGATGGTTTTCGTAAAATTTAAAGGGATTTCAAAAGGTTTGTAGGAGTTTTAAGGAATTTTGAATGTTGTCTTGGAATTTCGAGGAATTTAAAAATATTTTAATAGGAATTTAACTTTCTAGGAATTTTAAGAGATTTTAAAATTTGTGAATTTTATGGAGAGATTTCAAAAGATTTTTTCGATTTTTAAACGATTTAGTAGAATTTTTAAGGATTTCATAAGATTTGATGAAATTTCTTAAGGTAAAAAAAACGCTTTTTTAGAATTTTTTTAAAACAAAGTGAAAATGAATTTTAAAATATTTTATGGGATTTAAAAAATTTTTTAATTTGTCAGGGAATCTTATAGAGGGATTTCAAAAAAATTTTATGATTTTCAAAATATTTTGTAGAATTTACAAGGATTTCGAAGGTGATCGTTAAATTTTAAGGGATTTTAGGAGATGTTTCTAATTTTTAAAAGATTTTGTAAAATTTTTAATGATTTCATGGAATTTGATGAAATTTCTAATGATTTTAACAGTTTTCAAGAATTGTAACATTAATTTTAAGATATTAATGAGTTTTCAGGTTTTAATGAATTTTTAAGGGTTTTCAAGTGATTTATAGTAATTTTAAGAATTTTTAACGAATTTTAAGGAATTTCGAATGTTTTCGTGAAATTTTAAGAGACGAGGGCAAACTCTTATAACTTTTCAAAAGACAATCAGATTCAACAACAATCGGGTGAAAAATATCGATTTGTCCGATATTTCGAAATCGATATTGCACCTCTACCCCCTCCACAATATTTTATTTTTATTTATTCTTTAGGTTGATAGTATTTTTATTCTCAAAATTTTGTCGTTGGTTTTATTAAAACAACTTGATTTAATACGAAAATATTAAAAAAAAAAAAGTTTTGGAGGTGAAATCTAGGGGTGGATTTTACCCTCTAATAGTATTTTTACGTAGATAAAAAGCACGAGTTTCTTATTTTTTAATGTAATCTTTAAAGCTATGATATATTAAGCTTCGATTAAGAACTAAGCATTTTTTTCTCATTTTTATTCCTAAAATTGCATGTGCAAAAAATAATATTCATGGATACAGTTCTCGCAATATATAATCTACGTATATTATCAAATATCATAATTCTTCAAGTTTGTGTAAACAATAAATCAAACTTTTTAGATAAAAAAAGTAATAAAATTTTTGAGGTATGTATACGATATTTGAGATTTTTATGCGTTATAAATCTCTCTGTTAGTATATAAAGTTGTGGCCGTGAATATTTTAGAATATTTTTCAGGACACACAGCAAAACCTTAGAAAATCACTTTTCAGTTAAAAAAAAAAAAAAAAAAAAAAAATGAAGACCGTAATTGGCACTCTACTTCTTACCTTCGTGATTCTTTTTAATTCGATTCGTAAGTATAATTCGAGATAATATTTAAATAAATATTACATAAATAATAGGATATTTCAAAAAGACTATTTTTTAAAAAATAAAAATATCTCATGAAAAACATCTTTGTTGCAAAAAACCACTGCCAAGTAAAAAAATATCAGTACAAAGAACGCGGTTTTAATGTACGAATAATATTTTACTAAATAATTTTCTAGTAAATACTTTTTTAGTAAATATTTTTTTAGTAAATAATTTTTAGTACGAATATTGCAGGATCGTAACATACATACACATAAAATTATTAAAAATCTTGTAAAATTCCATAAAATCCCTCGAAATTCTTAGAAATCTTTTAAAATATCTTAAAATTCCTTGGAATTCAGGAATAACATTTAAGATTCATTAAAAACTCATAAAACTCTTAAAAACCTTTGTAAATTCCCTAAAATTTCATGAAAACCTAAGAAATCGCTTAAATTCGTTTAAATCTTTTTAAATTCTTAGAAACTTAAAATTCTTAAAATTCCTCAAAATTGCGAGGTATTTTATGGAATTTTATAAGATTTATAATAATTTTAAGTGATTTCAAGCGATTTTTTAAAAATTTTTAAACAATTTTGTAGAATTGTTAAGTATTTCATGGAATTTGACGAGATTTCTACGAATTTTTAGAGATTTTCATGAACTTTTACCTCTTAAAATTCCACAAAATTTCAAAACATTTAGAATCCCTTAAAATCCCTTAGAATTCTTAAAAGTCTCTTAAAATTGCATAAATTCTTTTGAAATTTCATGAAATATCCTAAAATCCCTTAAAATTCTACGAAATTGTAAATATTTTGAAATCCACGTTAAAATTCATTAAAATCTCTAAAAATTCGTAGAAATCCAGTCAAATTCCATGAAATACTTAACAATTCTACAAAATCGTTTCAAAAATAAAAAAATCTCCTGAAATCACTTAAAATTATTAGAAATCTTATAAAATTCCATAAAATCCCTCGAAATTCTTAGAAATCTTTTAAAATATCTTAAAATTGCTTGGAATTTCGGGATAACATTGAAGATTCTTTAAAAACCCTTAAAACTCTCAAAAACCCTTCGAAATTCCTTAAAATTTGACGAAAACATAAGAAATCGCCTAAATCGTTTAAATCTTCTTAATTTTAGAAATTCTTAGAAACCTCTTAAAATTCCTCAAAATTTCACAAAATGTCCTAAAATCTCTTAAAATTCCTTGGAATTCCGGATTCCTTAAAACCCCATAAAACTCTTAAGAACTCTTCGAAATTCCGTAAAATTTCACGAAAACCTCTGAAATCGCTTAAATTTGTTTAAATATTTAACAATTTTTAGAAACTTCTTAAAATTCCTCAAAATTTTTAAACATTTAGAATCCCTTAAAATCCCTTAGAATACTTAAAAGTTTTAAAATTGCATGAATTCCTTTAAAATTTCACGAAATATCCTAAAATTCCTTAATATTCTACGAAATCATTTTAAAATCATAAAAATCTCTTAAATTTCGTAAAAATCACTTAAAATTCGTCAAATACCCTTAAAATTCCTAGCAACGATTTGAAATTCCTTTCGAAAATCGTGCATACATTGTAGTTTCAAATCTGATTGGCTTTGTAATGACTTGAAGTTGTAAGAAGAAAAAAAAAATCGCTCACGTGTTGGTTTGCTAGTTATGTAATATATTATGCAATATTATTGTATTATTGTGTATTCTATTCCAATATAAAATAAATTCATAAATCTCCATTTTTTATAGAACTTAGTGACCAAAGCGATAGTCATGAGCTACCAGATTTTGAAACTTTTGAAAATATACCACTTGATCGTAATGTACGTTTATCAAATGGCCAAGTTTATAGATCACTAGGAAGTGGGGTGATTAATGTACAGTATAATTCCCTTACTGGAGAAGCATTTGTACGCCAGGGTGTTCATTTTAGCAGAATACAAAGGCGTTTGATGCCATCTGCAGAAAATTTTGCATATGTAACACCTGGTAATAGAATAACCTTAGCAAATGGTTATGTTTACACATCACAAGGAACTGAACCGATTAGAGTACAATATAATGTTAATGGAGTTGCAAATGTACAACAAGGCGATAAATTTACCGTATTAGGCCATAATTATAGACTTGCAAACTATAATTATCAACGCAGCAGTGGTAGAACTAAATAATAAGCTCTTAATACTATGTAAAAATATTTTACATATATTTTATATTTTACATATTTTATATTTTATATATATTATATATTTTTTAAATATAATATAAATACATATATTGTAATATTTATTATATATATTTATTATTATATGTAATTAAATAATAAAAATAAAAAAAAAATAAATAAAAATTTATATATATATATATATATATATATATATATATATATATTCTATTGTAATTAAATTAATTACAATAATTAATTAAGTATTGTAATTAATTTAATTATTGTACGAGAATTGAACATACGGAAATGATTTATCAAACTTAAGAAATTGTCTTATTTATTTTCTTATCTTTAAGGCACGAAGTTTCGAAATACCTTTGTTTGAAAACATTCACCTTTAAAAAATTTCTCGATTAAACCATTTCATAGTTACGTTTTATTTACCTTAATACTAAAATAATTCCTGATAATAACACTTTAAAAACGAAATAATTTTGCAAATCATCGTAAATAATTGATGTAATGAATGTTCTTATTTCCATGTACACATGTTTTTACCTTAGTTTGAAGGTCATTTAAAATAAAAAATAGCTCAGACTGATGAGCTTTTAAATTACATATTTTTCAATTCTATTATTATTGAAATATGATATAATAAAACAAAATTTTTATGTATATGATTTACATTGATTTGTTGATAAAATTATTATTTCAAACGTTTCAGTAATTCATATATGCTTGACTATTTCATTATCCAGCTTTTTTAACTATGTAATTATAAATTACATAAAAAATAATACATTTTACATACGTGTAGTAAATTATACAGTTTATTATATAAAATGAAATTCCTAAGTCAGTTCTGAGAATTTCAAAAACATGCCCTTTGTTGGAGCAAGAAGAAGAGATCTTGGGTTGTTAACGTATGGAATCGGTGTTTTATCACAAACATCAACTTTGAACTTTTCTATTATTCTGATAAGCCCAACCTTTGTTTGAAAAATACCGAATCTGGCTCCTGTTAAAAAATAATATTTAAAAATTAAATATAGCGGAATTTTTTTATTTTTGCAAACATTGCTGGAAATAAAGAGATAGAAATCCTATCCCTTTCTATCTCATTCTATCTCTGAGATAAAAAGGGATAAAGACTTTTTATTCCTTTCTATCTCTCGCCTATCCCCGTCTATATCTTTCCATCTCCATCTTAATCCACATTAAAACCTACTTTTTCCACTCCCCCTTTCTCTATCTCTTTCCATCTCTTATCAACCCCCATCTATCTTTTCCTATCTCCTTGTCAATCACCGTTTTTTCTTATCCCTTTCAATTCTCACTTTTCTCACTCTTTCTATCTTTGTATATACCTGTCTATCCCTTTCTATGTCTTTGTCAATCTCAATTCGCTTTTATCTCTTTTAATCTCCATTTCTCTATTCCTTTCTATCTCCATTTCAAACCATATCCACGTTTATCTCTTTGAATCTCCTCTTTTCTATCTCTTTATATCTCCAACTCAATCAACACCTTTTTCTTTCAATCCCCACTTCTTTATCTCTTTCTATCTTTTGTCCATCCCCGTCTATCTCTTTCTATCCCCTTGTCAATCACCGTTCTCTCCTATCTCTTCCAATCCCCACTTCTCTATCTCTTTCTATCGCCATATATACCTGTCTATCCTTTTCTATCTCTTTGCCAATCTCAATTCGCTTTTATCTCTTTTAATCTCTAATTCTCTATCCCTTTCTATCTCCATTTCATTCCACGCCTACCTATTTCAATCCGCATTTCTCTATCTCTATCTATCTCTCCCCTATTCCATTCTATATCTTTATATCTCCTTTTGAATTTCTATTGCTCCAACTTCTTTCACTCCCCACTTCTCTATTCCTTCATGTTACTTGTCTATTCTTGTCTATCCCTTTCTATCTCCTTATCTATTTCAATTCGCTTTTATTTCTTTTAATCTCCTTTTCTATCCCTTTATATAACTTGTCTATCTCCCCCTGTCTTTTTCTATCTTCATCTCAATCTACATCAACGCCAATCTCTTTCAATCCCCACTTCTCTATCTCTTTCAATCTCCTCGTCAATCACTGTTCTCTCCTATCACTTTCAATCTCCACTTCTCTATCGCTTTCTCTCTCTGTATAGGCGTGTCCATCCCTTTCTATCTTTTTGTCAATCTCAATTCGCTTTTATCTCTTTTAATCTCCAGTTCTCTATCACTTTCTATCTCCATTTCATTCCACTTCCACGTTTATCTCTTTGAATCTCCTCTTATCTATCCCTTTATATAAATGGTTTATCTCCACCTATCTCTTTCTATCTCCATCTCAATCCATATCAACGCCAATCTCTTTCAATTCTCACTACTCTATCTCTTTCTATCTTACATCAATCCCCGTCTATCTCTTTCTATCTCCTTGTCAATTACTGTTCTCTCCTATCACTTTCAATCCCCATTTATATATCACTTGCTATCTCTGTATGGACCTGTCGATTCCTTTCTATCTCTTTGTCAATCTCAATTCGCTTTTATCTCTTTTAATCTCTATCCCTTTCTATGTCTTTGCGAATCTCAATTCGCTTTTATCTCTTTTAATCTCTAATTCTCTATCCCCCTCTATCTCCATTTCATTCCAATTCCATGCCTATCTCTTTCAATCAGCATTTCTCCATCTCTATATATCTTTCGCCAATTCCATTCTACCTCTTTCTATCTCCCTATGAAATGAAATTTCTCTTATCTCTTTCAATACCCACTTCTCTATTCCTTCCTGTTTTTCATCTATTCTTTTCTATCCCTTTCCATCTCCTTGTCTATCTCAATTCGCTCTTATCCCTTTCAAACCTCACTTCTATATTCCTATCTTTTTGTCAATTTCAATTCGCTTTCATCTCTTTTAATC
>CAJFCO010017514.1:765-11032 GCA_904066015.1 Synergus gifuensis | reverse complement strand
AGTTGATTGAAGGACATTTATTTTGGTGGTCAAAAGAATATTTTCGATTACTATTAACTAGGAAACAATAATAATATAGGAACGATACAATGTTCTTTTCTTACCCTATCCTGATGTAGCTTATGAACTACCACTAGGGATGAAGCGGAGGGGCATTTGCAGATCCGATTCCTCCCTATTGGGCTGAGCTTTATTCTTATATTTCGTTGGTGTATTTCCACAACTCTAGTCTTTGGTTTGTTTGTAGCACTGAGTTCATTTGCCACTTAAACCCTCCCACGCTTCGCTGTCATTCACTGGGGTCATACGAAAAGTTCACTAGATGGCTTTAAACCGGAAGAGATGAGAGCAATTAAATCTCAACATCCTTCCCTACGAATTTTCATATGATCCCGGCTTACAAGTTTAAAGTAAAGGGTTCCCACTTGTTTTGAAATTCGAGTTTGGACCCTTCACCTTGGTGTTTTGAGTCTGTCGGAATATCGCGGAAAGAGGGACTCAGAAAGAGATCCCTTTTCTTTAGGACCGATACCGTGAGAGCACACGCGTATTTCCTGGTAACGAATTTCCTAATTTTACAATCAAAAAATATACTTTGAAATACAGATGCTCACCGATTCCGATGTAGTGAATTTTGTAAGTTAATATATTAATCACCAGGACTCCCCCTTTGACTCTTTTCTCTAGAATAGATTATTCTTTCTAGAGACGTTCGCAGCCGAGATTCCCGCACCGTACCACAGATACAAATGCTCACCGACTCCGATGTGGTAATACAATATTATTCACCAGGACTCCCCCTTTGACTCTTTTCTCTAGAATAGATTTTTCTTTCCAGAGACGTTCGCAGCCGGGATTCCCGCCCTGCACCACAGCTTTTAATTTATTCGGGAAACACATTGATTGTGCCGTGTCCAAAAACGCTGTATGATGCCCTCAGCACAACCAAAGTTACCCAGTTGACAAATTAAACTAGCCAAATCACGGCTCAGAATAATTTGGAAGCTTGGGGGACTTTGTCCTCAAATCGGGTAGAATTTGGAGGTTTTACGTCCCTCGTTCAATTCAGCCCGACTTTCAGATTCCTTCGGAACAATTTTGATGGCGCTTTTTGGACTTCCGGTACGTCTTCTAAGTAATGACTTAGTTGCTCTTTTACGCGGAATACACCGGGCCACCCGACAGGAGTGCGCGATTTGAAATGAACTGCTTTAAGAGACGGGCACTGATTTTTCCGAATTGAGAGACTTCTTTACCCGTGAAAGAAGTTCGTCAGACTGCCCAGAGCAATTGAATTTCTTTGTTTTTATGATGCCCGTCGTAGGTGTGCTATCGATAGATTTGGTGGGGAAACTTTGAAGTGTCAGGAATTTTGATTGGTTAGGAAATATGGTGTGATTTGCAAGGAAATTGGGGTAAGAGATCTTCTAACTGAGTACTCTTGTGTTGAAATTTTAATAACTGCAGAAATGCGAATTTTTGATAGAGGGCAAAGACCTCAAGATCAGTTGCTCTTGCATTGGACTTTGCAAACTTACGAATATTTGATTCGTTCTATTCATTGTGCAAATGAACAGGAATTTGTCAAATTGCAAATATTGTAAGCAGAGAGACATTTTGCATTATCCTCTGGTATTAGTATTTCGGAGAGATTTCAAGTTCTATTTTTCAACTTAGTTTCACTTGAGTATATATTAAATAGAACATAATTAATTTATATGCTATTATTTTAGCAGCTGAGCATTAGTAATCTGATTACTGAGTAGGTCAGTGTCTCAAGGAAAAAGGAATGCGGAAAGCCGAGGTGTCGAGTCAGCAATTTGGGTTACTGCTGCTATTGACATCAAGAAATGTTTTAGGTGTCGTTAACCTTACGAATTAGCCTCTTCACTTGCGAAATTTGTCGACTTAGTTTCGCAGGTGAAAATTGAAAAGAATTTCAATGAAAGTTTGAGGGATTAAAAAAAAATATTTTCTTGAGGGCTTGCACGTAACAAATGAAGATCTTACAATGTTATCAACTTGAATTGAAATTGTGCCCAGAAAGAACTCAAAGCCTTCAAATTGCACCTAGAAATAAAAGTATATGTCACAATCAGTGGCGGATTATGACATTTCGCCGCCCTAGGCAGCGCTGTAAAATGGCCGCCCTTCCCCCACCTAGTTTTGTTAACGTATACGTTATATTTTTAACAACCCAAGTAACATTATATCTAGTGTGAGCGTTGAAAATTTGCCGCCCCTAAAATCTGCCGCCCTAGGCAGCTGCCTACCTTGCCTATATACACATTTTTTGTTTCAAGAATTTTTTTTCAACGAGTGATAATTTTCTAGAAAATCAGTGATAAATCGATTTTCATTTAAAAAAAAAAAAAAAAAAAAAAAAAAAACCATAAACCATGGATCTTCTAATTGTAAAGGCAAATGGTAAAGGGAAACTATAAAATGAAATAGTAAAAGGAAGTGGTTAAAGAAAATGGTAAAAGGAAATGGTAAAAGGAAATGATAAAGGGAAATAGTAAAAGGTAATCATGGTAAAGGAAAATCTTTATGAAGGGAAATCATTGTTAGGAGAAATCATTTGATGCTAAAAGAAATTTATGAAAATGGATGTATCACTAATTTTCTCGGAAACTACCACTCGTAAAAAAATGCTCATAACAAGAAATGTGTATTTCGATGAGATCTACAACTTTTTTTTTGAACATTGTTTTAAATTTTGCATATTGAATGAGATAAACGCAAAAAAACATGATTTTTATAGTTTATTTATGGTTTAACCATGAAAATCTACTAGTCGCCAATTTTCACTATCATATTCGTATAATCTACGCGTCAAAATACGTAAGTATATGGAGTTTAAATAAAATAGAAGGGTTCAGGTTTTCGGAAGTATACCAAAAATGAGTTCCAAAAGTCCCGCGAGAGAGGTTGGGTATACATAGAGATAAATAGAGTCCCCTGATTTAGAGGGGGATGTCTTAAATGGCAAGGGATCAAAATTTTGATCCTTCCCTGTCATTTATGGAGTGACATAATATTTAAAAGTTGAGCGGACACTATTGAAAGTATAAGATCTTTACCCGCGGTGCCATAAAATCCCAGCCATTTGTTTCTGAAATTAAACTTTATAATTTGTAATTATGTGTAAATAAAAGATTTTGAGTAGCTTTATACGATAATAGGTACCTTAAAAGACTCAGTTACGTAAAGAATCTTAGCATCCTTTAACTCGTCTTTAATTCCTTCACTCATCAAAATGATGGCTTTATGTTCCTCGAACTCTATATGAGCAACACAAGATTCCAAATCTTTAAAACAATTTAAAAATTCTTCAAATGAATTGCAATTGTCATGTTTAGCCATCCTGGCTTCTTTCATCATTGATTTATGGCCATCATATGACAATTGAATTTCGTACCTGAAATTAGATGCGATTTA
This sequence comes from Synergus gifuensis, assembly GCA_904066015.1. Taxonomy (NCBI): domain Eukaryota; kingdom Metazoa; phylum Arthropoda; class Insecta; order Hymenoptera; family Cynipidae; genus Synergus; species Synergus gifuensis. Next base: position 7,591 of record CAJFCO010017514.1, on the reverse strand, counting down.
CTATCATAAGTTAAGAGTATGTGATACTTTACCATAAGAGCAATTTAATTTACCCAATTATACATTCATAATGAATATTTTTAGCTAATAAGTGTCAATAAACCTTCCTCTCATGTAGACGAAGGTTTATTGACTCTTATTAGCTAAAAATATTTATTATATTATGAATGTATAATCAGGTAAACCAAATTGCTCTTATAGCAAACTATCACATGCCCTTAAGTTAAATTATAAACTGAATTTTACCCATAGAGATATTATAGATAGAGGGGACAAGCCATATGCCGCTCTGTAAGTGGCAACGACAGTTAGAAACTCGGTGAGAGCAAAAGAGAGAGACGATGCCAGATTTTTCTGTCTTTGTCTACGCATACCGTGCATACGCGCGGTTAGAGAGAGACAGCCTAACCTCCGCTACTCTCTCTCTCTCGCCAGCTGACAGGTTTCAGGCTGGCTTGTCCCCTCTATCTATAATATCTCTATGATTTTACCACCCCTGCTAAAAATAACGAATACAATTGGTTAAACTTCAAATAAATATCGGATAGGATTTTTACAACAACTTTATACAGTTTTATTCGATTCTTATTCGATATTTAATTTTGAATTCAGAACCAAGTCAGTTTTAACTGCTTTCAAACCGAAAATAAATAAACAGAATCAATTTATAATAAAGTCCATATAATAATTCTATCCGTTATTAACCGCGGTACTTATCAAATTACTAGAATCAATATTTTCTTTATTAAAAATAGAAAGGGCCCTGTTGGAAGTAAAAAGATAGAAAAGGATAGAGATTTTAGAGATTTTCTATCCCTCCCAAGTGCACACTTTGCATTCATGGATTACTAAAGGGATAGAAAGAGGTTGGCGTGGATAGGCGTGGATGAACGAAAGATACAGAAAGATAGAAAAGATGGAGATTCAAAAGGAAAGAGATTATTGTAGAGATAGAAATATAGATTGGCATGGATAGGGAAGGATTTAAGTATTTAAGTATTTTTACATTCTCATCATATGAGAAGGTATTGGTTTTCTGTGGAAAGTCACATTTCCTATCTTCATCAAATCTCTCTACGTTTTTAAGACTTAACTGAAAAACGATAAGAAGAAAATACTAAAAACGATTTTTACGATACTTTCTGTCTGCTTCGTCCGCTGTCTGTGGGCACGATAACTTTTAAAAGAATTATTGAATTGAATTTTGATTATCGATTGAATTGCTTTGCTTCATTTCTTTAAGGCACAGAAATAAGAACGGGCTCTTTAAACATGTATTTTTGATCAAAGGTTTTGAATTTTTCTTTTGAATGTGTAATACTGAAGAAACTTAACGTTACCGTTCATTCACAATCTTCACAATTTGTCTCATGCTAAGATTTGTTTCCTCGCTCATTTTCACTAGATCCCTTTCTGCTTTCTCTTTCAGATCAGGATCTATTACTGCCCTTCGATTACATATATTTGTACCTTCAACTTTAAATGTTCCGTCCTCTAATTCTCTAACCTTGTAATAGCACGGATCACTTCGATAGCCACAATAAAAATGTTTCGGATTATAATCCGAAAGGGATAATTATCCCTTGATCGATAGTATAACCGTCCATCGTAAAAACATTTGAGAGAATTTTTACTCTTGCCGCAAAAATATTTCATCTGAGAAATAGCAGTAGAGAATAAGAAAACATAATGCGATATTCTTAAAATTAGGAACAGATTCCTTAATGTGCTATCTAAAACTATATGCAATTAGAAATGGGTTGGTCAATTCCATTCTCAACATTTCTCGATATTTAGAAAATTTTTAATAATATCTACGAATTATTATAAATTTAGAAATATTTATAGAGATTTATATTTCTTAAAAACTCTTTATATGTATTTCAAAAGATTTCAAGAGATTTCTAGTCAGTTCTATAAATTTCAGAAGATATCTACAAAGGAGTTCATACATTTTTGAAAATTCTACCAAAGTCGACTATTTCAATATATATTGATAGAAATTCAAAGTTGTTTTGCTTAAAACTAGATGGGGTGAACGGATATAAGTTCTTTCATACTTTCTTGACAGTATCATGCCTGCAGAAAACTTCATTGGATTAAAAGAGATATTGATAAAAAATTGGCGAAAATTGAGCAAACAAGTATCTTTTATCTCTCTTATTTCCGCAAGATTTTCTATAGGCATTGTGCTGAGACAATTATCGGGCTATTCCAAGCAAATCTGGAGGAAATTTTTGAAAAGAACTAGAATCTCACCTACTATCCGTTCATTTTACTAAGACCCCTCTAAAACGTCTGTAAATTTTTGAAATTTATTTGTAAAATAAAAATCGCACAAAAACTCAGGTCATACTGTGATAAACCTTGATTTATTGCACATAAGTCAAGTCCACATTTGTTTATGTAAAAAATCTGCCCGCCTCATGGGCACATTCTCATCGCGCGCTTCGCGCGCGGCTCGCTTCGCTCGCAAAACTGAGCGCGCCTAGGGCGCGCGGGGGATCGGATATGGTTCGATCGTCGCGCTTCGCGCTCCGTGTTGCACGCTTCGCGCGCTTGTGCCCTGCGGGAAGCTTGCACCTTAAAGGACGCTCGTGCCTATATGCTTTTTTTTTATTTACTTTAAATTAATTTAATTTTACACAAATCTAATACCTTCTCTGATGAGAATGTAAAAAATGAATTGAAAAATAACCCTTGCGAAAAGATAAAAACCGGGATTTTTTCGCATATCTCTGCCGTAGCTCGACTTTCGATGATGATATCTAAGAACTAAATAATGTAAAAAATTTGAAATAAATTATGTAGATGCTTTGATATTTAAACTGAACATACGTTAAAATTAAATTTCAATATATTAATAAAAATTGACGTAAAGTGCAACTAAAGAGAACTATGCTATCTCTCGTAATATAAATAGTAAACGCTAATATTTTGGCTCAAATTGCTTAGAAAAATTCAAAAAATGCAATAAAATGATAATTAGGTATGAAAAACTAAAAACCTATTAGTTAACAAATTTCACTACGAAACCGATGAATAGTAGTGTCGGTGTGAGGACTCAGCGGCATACTAGAGATAAAGGGTCTCCTCATTTAATAGCTTTAAGTGCAGTCCAAAAAAAACAAAGGAATAGATACCCTACTCTGTATCCCATTGTGTCCTCACACCTAAGTTTTTCATGCCTAATTATCATTTTATTGCATTTTTTGAACTTTTCCAAGAAATTTGAGCCAAAATAGTAGTCTCTATTATGTATATTACGAGAGATAGCATAGTCATCTTTAATTGCACTTTACGTTAATTGTTATCAGTATATTGAAATTCAATTTTAACGTATGTATAGTTAAAATAACAAAGCATCTACATGATTTTTTTCAAATTTTTTACATTATTTATTTCTTAGATATCGTCATGAAAAGTCAAGCTACGGCAGAGTCGCGAAAAACACCTGGTTTTTATCTTTTCGAAAGGGCTATTTTGCAAAGCAATTTTTTTACATAAGAAAATGTAGACTTGTATTATGCAGAATAAATCAACCTTTATTATAGTATGAACTGTATTTTTATACGATTTTTTTTACAAGTAATTTTCAAAAATATACAGACGTTTTAGAGGGGTCGCGTAAAGTGCACGGATAGTAGTTTCCTCCAGTTGTGTGCGTGAAATTTTGTACAGCCTGGTAAAAATAAGTTTTCTCCGATAAGGGCATATGTTAATTACCATATGGACAAATTTAGCTTACTCAGCTTTTTTTCCACAATTTTTACTCTCAAAAAAATAATAGTACACAGCCATTTGGGAATTGAAGGAGCACAGATAGCTGTGCACTATTATTTTCTATTTAAAGAAAAAAAACTGTGTAAAATTCGGCCCTTCTAAAAGCAACAACTTTCTCATCTGGATTTTTTTTTATATTGTGCGTTGTTTGGCATAAAATTTTCATTTTTTAAATTTCATAAATGCTTCCTCTGTTTATTTTCTTCTGCTTAAAAAATTTCGTATAGATAAGTTAGCTTTTCAAAAACTATTATGAACCATAAATAAAATATTGATATTAAAAAACACTATTTAAAAATGCTCTACATTTTTCAATTCTTGGAAGTAGTATACCTAGGAGAGTTCTGGAACAGTTACGTAGTTACATGCGCCGTCGCTATCGGTAATTTACCCATACCACTGTCGGTAATTTACAGGTCACTGTTTTACCATCGGTCGGTACGGCAGGTTACTGACACCCAATCATGACTCGATCGATATGGCAGGTAACCGCTTTACCGACTGAGTGAGTCAACGTGCTCTGTAGTAAGGCAGATTACCGCGCATGCATCATGTTGACTTTGAATCCAGCCAGCAATTGGCGGGAAATCTAAAAGTTGATTTTCTTTCAGATTGCCGCGCATGCGCCATTTTGACTTTTAATCCAGCCAGAAAATGGCGGTAAATTTACAAGTTGATTCTTTTGCAGGGGCCCCGCGCATGCACCACTTTGAATTTGAATCTATTCTGCAAATGGCGGTAAATTTAAAAATGTAATTCTGCTGCTGATGCAAGTGGTGGTAAATGTAAAAAGAAGTTTATTCTCCTGGAAAATGGTGGGAAATTTGAAATTTAATAAAACAGTTATTACTTATCGGTACTAAAGCGTTGTCTGACAATTTAACTTGACTATAAATTATTATTGATACAGATGGCGCCATCTACAAATTAGTGGGAAAATTAGTAATAATTAACTGTTTTTTAGAAACATTTAAATAATTATTTATAATAAAGTGCTCTATATCAATTTAACTAGGGTATTGTTAGCAGTAGTTCACAGCGCCACCGTCGCTGTCGATATTTCACCACTTTCGGTGATTTACAGGTTTTACACTGTTTTACCGTCGGTCTGTATTAACCTAACATTACAAACTATTGCTTAAATTTATGACAAGATCCCAGTAGTCAATATTGGTTCATGTCCGTGCTAAATCATAATTTACTAATATTGCAAGTAGATGGCGTTAAATTGGCGAGAAATTTAACTTATACTAAATTGTATAGGTTTTAAGTAAATGTGGACATGTGTGTATTAAGTTTAATTTCTGATTTATTAAATAAACTTAACCTAAAGAAATACAAATGGGAACTCTTAACTTAATCTTATTCTTAGAAGTTAGAACATGAATTCACAACGGTTATAAAAGTCTTTCGGAGTAGTGTTACTCATAACAGTGTCGGAACTGTCAACACTTTTTGTCACACTGCTCAAGTCAGCATCTGGAGTATCTATGCTTTTAGTTGGATCATCATCATCAGCAGCATCCTCATCATCATCAGCTTTACTTCCACTGTAATGTCGGATGGTTGGCTGATCCTGAGGCGTCAAGAACCAATTCTTCAGAACCAATGCATTTCAAACAGCACACTGGTAATTCCAGCACTGAAGATGATTATTGCAGGATATGGAGACTGTGTTGCACAAATTACTTAGCTATTCTTACTCTTTTAGTTGGCAGTGAGTTCTAGTAATTTGACATTAATTTAACATTAGTTTGACATTAGTTTGACATTAGTTTAACGTTAATTTGACATTAGTTTAAAATTAGTTTAACGTTACTTTAACATTACACAGAGTTAATGTAACATTACGCGGAGTTGATTTAACATTGCACAGAGTTAATAAGCGTTAGATTTGCCTATCCAGCTATTGTGGGAGCTATCAATGCACAGCCACTTTACAAAGATTTTATTTCCACGTTTCTTGATTACTTTTTCCACAAGGTAAATGTCTGGATGCTTAACTTTGAGGAGTTCGTGTTCGTAGAATCCACCAGCGATGGGTTTGTCCTGATAGTCCTTGAGCTTGTATGTGACTGGATTGGTCGGCAGAATGTGATCCACAGTAAATATCTCTGTTATCCAGTTGGGGGTGTATCCTTTCTCGAAGACATGTTTGTGCTTGCTAACTCGAACTTTGTCACCAACATTAAATTTTTGCTTCTTCCTGACAATTTTGCGTTGTGTTCTGAAGCGTTTCAACAATTCCTCCTCATCCTATGGAGTAACATCTTAAGGTTTCATGCCTATTGTCCGTTGTTTGGTGTCGTTGTACTTGTAAACGAGGGCTGGCAAGATATCTATCCACTTGTAGTTACCTAGCAAACTGAATTGTGGCCTCATCTTGTTCTTGAGCGTGCGATTGAATCGTTCACAGATTGAAGCCTTCAGATTGCTATACGTTGAGTAGAGATTGATACGGTACTGTTCCATGAGATTCTTAAAGTGTGAATTGTAAAACTCCTTGCCTTGATCTGTGTGCAAGTTCTTTGGTACACGACCTTGCTCAAGTATAGATTTCATTGCATCAGTGACATCAGGTCCATTCAGAATTATTTTCTCTCACTCACTCGCGAATAATTCGTCTCCCACGCTTCGCTGTAATTCACTGGATTCACACAAAAATCATATTAGTTGGCTTTTAACCAAAAGGCATGAGGGCAATTAAATCCCAACACCCTTTTTTAAATGTTTTTATGTGAGCCCGGTGCCTTGTTCATAGAACATCAATTCTTGCTCGTTTTGAGATTCGAGCCCGGATTGGAATTCGGTGCAGATTTAATTCTAAAATTGTCGAACGTTACAGTCTACCCCCCTACGGAGCTGAGAACTCTAAATTGCACTTTCTAGGACCGAATGAATATAAAAGAAAAACTATCTCTCACTTTCCTACGCTTCACAAATTTGTTTATGCCTAGAGGTCAGAAGGACGATCGACATACTATAAAATTCGATAAAACGACGGATTTGGCCTAGAGGTCACAAGGACGATCGACAAGAGAAA
>CAJFCO010017513.1:7884-30549 GCA_904066015.1 Synergus gifuensis | reverse complement strand
TAAAAACGCTATACCGGAAAGGCCTATCTCAGTTTCACCCCACTGGAAAAGTCACTAAACGTTGCCGCGATACGCATGGGCTTGCCTAGTTTTTTTCTTGAGATGGTCTCTCGTTCCAAGAACAGAGTTGTGTACATTTATGAGCTTTGTCCCCATACGTGTCATGATAATAACATTTTGTTGATTGATTTAAAATTCGATTAGAATTGGATCGCGGTCTATTGCGACTATTACTTCGGCTTGTCGAACGAGATCTAATAGTGGAATTTTGCTTGTTATGGTATATATACCGATTAGGAGTGTGAGATCGAAAACGATTTGATTGCTGTTGAGTCAATTGCTTGGTCATTTGTTGCATCGTGGAAAGCATGCTTCTAAAGTTTTAGCAAACATGTCGTTAGTAACAGCTGATTTATTACCATGATAAATCGCGGCTGTAGATTGATACACGTTATTTGATGCATCTAAAATTTTATCAGTCATTTCCGCGAGTTCTTGAAGGTTCTCAAACTTTGCCGCTGCAAGAACAGCCCGTACGTGGCGTATTCTTTTACAAATCGTATAGAGAATTGACCGATCCATTTTTGATTGAGCTAAAATTTTTTTGCGGGTTCATTATCGAAAAAGAGAAGATAATTATTCGAGGATTTTTTTTATTTCGCAATTTTTTGGGAAATAGGGGGGGTTGAAAAATTGACAATTTGAGTAAAGACCATTTTCTTAAAAAGGCATAACTCCTGTTATATTTAAGCTAGAGACCTTATTTTTTTTTCATTTGAAAGGGAAAAGAAGGAGCTTTAATAAAAAAATTATTACAAAAATATTATTAACAAATTAAAATTGTTATAAACAATAAAAATTTTTAAATAGATTTTTAACTAGTTTAGCCCACTCGAATTACGTTCTTAGTATTTTTATTGTATTCTACGTCAAATTTCCGATCGAAAACGATTTTTTTCAAAATGGTCAAAGTACTATTACTATTGGAAAAAATTTAATGTATCTAACGCTGTCGAACGCGGTACCTCACACCGGCACGCGGTTCACTTTGCACGGCCCATTTTCTTCTCTTATATCGTTTTTCTCTTAAAATATAAATGATTATTATATATTTCTAAATAAATAATCTTATTTCTTAGACAAGATGACTTTATTAAAAATTTAAGAAATAAATAATAAGAAGTAAAAGAAAAACATCAGTATTGAAAATGTAATTATTACTTTATTAAGATTTCGGTAGGTTGACTTAGTTATACAGTATTTACATTCTTCAAATTTTAACATTTCTTATTTACAAATTTTTACAATATTTTTCTTTTCATACATGGAAAATTGCTTTGCTTCCAATTCTTGAAGAGAAACTGGAATCATACAATGATATTTTAAAGTCCCCTTTATTGTTATAACTTTTTGAAAGCGTGCTGACAACCGCTTTTCTTCTTCTTCGTACTCAGCATTTGTCGAATAACGACATGTTATGTTTGGTAGAGCTTCTGTCGCCCAGGTAAATAATTCTCTAGGTGTACGAATAGGATTATCTACTCTTTGCAGACTAGCTCTAGCAGCAAGTCTTTTTAGAGTGCCATCAATTCCATCACATGGTCCTTTTCCATGCGGAGTAGGAAAAAAGTCCCACTCAGCTGCTATTTTAAAATCTTGTTCGTGATGAGTAAGATTAATAAAATTTTTTTTGTTCTTATATTGCCCACTGGCACCGTCGGAAAAATATATTATTTTGTTAATCCCTTGTAACTCTGATTTTATGTAGTCTACTATCTGTCTTTGGAAGAGATGAACAGCAATAGTGTCGTGGTGTAAACATTCGGACATATACACAAAACTTTTGAGTTTCAATTCATTGTCATTATCTTTGTAATATATTGAAAATGGATGTATTGTCACTTGATCATTATTCAATTTATTTCTTGAATTTTTAATAACTTTATCTTGTCTAAGAAATAAGATTATTTATTTTAAAATATATAATAATCATTCATATTTTAAGAGAAAAACGATATAAGAGAAGAAAATCGGCCGTGTAAAGTGCACCGCGCGCCGGTGTGAGGTCCCGTGCTCGACAGCGCTAGATACATTAAATTTTTGCCAATAGTAATAGTACTTTGACCATTTAAAAAAAATCGTTTTCGATCGGAAATTTGACGTAGAATACAACAAAAATACTAAGAACATAATTCGAGTGGGCTAAACTAGTTAAAAATCGATTTAAAAAATTTAATTGTTTATAACAATTTTAATTTGTTAATAATATTTTTGTAATAATTTTTTTATTAAAGCTCCTTCTTTTACCTTTCAAATGAAAAAAAATAAGGTCTCTAGCTTAAATATAACAGGAGTGATGCCTTTTTAAGAAAATGGTTTTTACTCAAATTGTCAATTTTTCAACCCCTCCTATTTCCCAAAAAATTCCGAAATAAAAAAAATCCTCGAATACGTATCTTCTCTTTCTCGATAATGAACCCGCAAAAAAAGTATTAGCTCAATCAAAAATGGGTCGGTCAATTTTCGTCCAAATCTATACGATTTGTAAAAGAATGTCTCACGTGCGAGGGCATTTGTTCGAGAAATGTACTTTGGATAACGGTAACATTACAGCTGCTATCGTTTAGGCTTCTTAAGCGTGATAAAAACAAAGTTGCACGGAGAGAAGGTTGGTCACATCCTCGCGCTAGCGGTGAGAGAGTCGCTTCACTTCAGTTTGGTGTGACGGTTGCTCTAAATTTGGGGCACTGATTACTCCAAAGTTGGGTGGATCAGTTACTCCAAAATGTGAATGCTTTATGTACTTTCCTCTCGGTTTTCCTAACCTGTTGTCATTTGACAGCAGAAAAATTAAAACAAATGACAAACGGCTCGATTATAGGATTAGTGGAAAGGTTCACCCAGTTCGGGGTAATGATTCGCCCACATGAGTGGAACTGTTCAACCAAATAGAGGTCATGCAGTTCACTGTGAGTCAGTGCTACCAGAGTGAGCGCTCTCAACTTCCCGACAGTTTGATCGAAAATTCCCAATTTTTCCCGGACAAATTTTAAAACTTCCCGGAAATTTCCCGTAAATTCAAATCATCTAAAACGTATATACAAAAAACTAATTTGTTGAATTTATTAAATAGTAAAGTCTAATTTTTGCATTTCTGATATTTGACATGTGCTGTAGTTGTTCCTGTGTATTTTTTTGTTGAAACAAGTTTTAAAACATGAGTTAACATAGCCTAGAAAATACACAGAATTCTAACTGCTACGCATGTCAGAGATATCCCGCGGCCTATAACAAAGGTTGAAAATCCTTCTTATATACTAGGTTTTCGTAGTTTTTATAATATATATATAGTTGTTAATTTCAAAAAGTAATGAAAATTCTAAATAAATTAATTTTATGGATTCATAAAAATGTGTAATAATTTAAAACAATTGTAATTAAGGGTGTTGGAGCCAAGTTCTAATCTAAAAATTCGATTTCTTCATTTTATTCAACAAATATTAAAAATGTAATTTTTTTCCTCCGTAGAATTTATCAATTTTTAACTAGAATTATGCGTGTAGAGCGAGAAAATATCTAATTAAAATATTTTATAAGTAAAATTAAAATATTCAATTTTGAAGTTAGATTTCGAATTCTTCGTTTTATACAAAAAGCATTTAAATTAAATATTTTTTCGTTCTATATGCAGTCTTATATTTGAAAAAAGATTAGCGCTACAGAGCAAAAAAATATTTATCTATAATTTTCGTTGAGTAAAATGGAGAATGGAATTTTGACCTAAATACTTTGGTCCAACGGCCTTAAATAATACTTATATAATTAGTGGTGGATGTAGAGATCTGAAAACTAGAATAATATATAAAATCTAGTCTTTGCTCCATAATGTATTTAATCATATCAGTCTCTTCTTTATCAAATGAACATTATTTTAGTTGTATCATAATTTTTCATGACATAATGCTTAGCATAAAAAACATTCAATAAATATATCCATTTTATCTTAAAATATCAAATTATAATGCAGCTCTAATAGGAATAATTACTCCCAGATTTTCACATCCATCATTTCCTTGGTTGGATTAAACTGTAGCAATCCTCCAAAATCTGCAATTCCTTCCCTCGTAGCCAAAATTGAATTTAGAGTTTCATTTGCCAGATAATTTCGATGGAGGGTTTTGGTCAGCTTTACTTGGCTAAAAAGCCTCTCAACAGCCACATTAGAAAATGGTAAGACAAGAAGAAGGCCCATCACCTTTTCTAAATTGCTGAAAAGGGGTGCACTTGCTGCATTCTTTAGCTGAAAAACTTTCTGCCATTGCTGGTCCAGTTTTTGCTGATCTACAAACTCCTTTAAAACAGGAAATCTTGCTAGGACGCACTGCAAAGAGCTAATCTTGAAAGATTGAGCAAACGGAGGATCAACTATTCTGATCACTTTAAAAACTGCATCTGTGAACTGATAACGTTCTTTCAGTTCGGAAACTAGCGACATGAAGAACTGACGAATTCCGTTATAGAAAACATCTAGATCTCTCTGATGCACATTCTCACTATTTTTCAAGTTGCTAATGTTTTTAGTAGCAAGAACGCCCAGATAAATGTTCTTGTGTTCAATAAACATGAGCGAATTTTTGTGATCTAAATCGAAGATGTCCAAAGCATTCATGACATATTGTATTTCAAGATAGTTGCTGCAAATTGTTTTAGCAGTTTTTCTACTTCTGGCTGTAGCCTGTATAGCAGAGGAGTGTCCGACTGAAAGAGAAGGTTGAAGTCAGTCATCAATCCCAATGCGTAGGACAGGAATTCTAAATAAACTATTGTGAATTTATTTGCCATTGTGCTCACAATTTCGTCATTCGTCTTTGACGGATCTGTGAAAGCTAGTTCAGTGAAATAACCTTTCAATGCGAGATACTGTTCCAAAGTTCTGTCCACACGTTGTTTTAAAGACAACCAACGAGTGGTACATACTGTAAGAATCGTATGTATTTCGGTTTTAAAAAATTCTTGAAATTCTTTGAAGTTATCACGTCTTACAGCTCTTCTGCTGAAATGGGCTCCAATGTTCCGGACCAAATCCTCAACAGATCTTGGAAGTTTTAAACAAGCGTGACATATGGCTAAGCTTGCACTGTGGCATGAGCATTTAATAAAGACAACATCGGGTAAAAGCTTTTTTAAAAGGGCAACAACCGAATGATTGGGTCCGAACATAACATTCGTTGTATCCGAAGAATCACCTACTAAATTTTTAAGTGGTATGTTCTTCTCTTCTAAAACTCTTTTCAAGCAGCCATATAAACTTTCTGCTGTTCCACAAGACATTTCTATCATATCAAAAAATCTGGTCTTTACTTTATATTGTGAACAGTCGTAGAAAGTTACCGTAAACGCGCACTGCTTAGAGGAACTCTGATCCGTCTGTTCATCAATAATTATAGAAAAAAAAGCTCCGAGCTCTCGAAGTTTATCGAAAAGATTTTCTCTAAAGTGTTTTCCTAGAGATTTCGTCATGAGTGCTGTTGCTTTTGTTCTTCTGACAGCTATTTTTTGGCGATTTCAGAATCTGGAAAAATGTCTGCAAATAAAGGAGATAGAACGTCCATTAAAACAAAGGGTAAATGATTTGCTGCGAGAAGACCTGTTAATTTTAATTCTGCTCTCCTAACCGATTTATCCAATCTCAAGCCTGGTGTGTCATAAATTTTTTTATTACTAGATGATTTAGCTAGATTTTGGATATGCTTTTCTGATTTCGAGTGGCGAAGTATTGCAGTTTTATGCGCTCCAAGGCACTTTTCACAAGCGATGCAGTAAGCTAAATCGTCTCCAGATTTGCTTTTTGAATCTTACTTCTTTAGCCAACCTCCAAATTCGTCTCTCCAAGCGTTGCAGAATAATTGCTTATAATTTTTAGGTTTTTTCAGCCTGCTTCTTGCTTGTTTTTGTTTCAGCTTTTTTAGCTGTCGAACAATTTTTGCTTGGAGATGATTCCCTTGATTTTTTCCTTGTCGGAGTATCCTCATTTTCGTCGTCGTCTTTCCATGTTGAACATCCTGCAGATCTATTGCGTAAATTCAAATCACTGTTTTTCGTACTAATAATATCCTCAGAAGAACTGTTTTGAACATCCAGTGATAAAGTTTCATCCTCAAGCTCAAGAAGTTCATCTTCAGAAATGGAATTTTGAACATTATCTTCATCCCGCCCTTTCTCTTCTTCGGATTCTTTATTTTCCTACGTATAAGATAAACATTTTTCTATTTAAACTGAAAAAATTATAGGATTAGCAAATTAATTATAATAAAATTTTCCGTATAAAAATAACAGATTCTTTTTAGATAATTTATTTATATAAAATTATAATTATTTAAAATTATCTTTTTAGATAATTTCTATAATTTAGATATTCTGACAAGATATGTTTTTAACACTTTACAAAAAAAATACTTAGCTAGAAAAATTCAAAAGTTAAACTTTTATCCTTAAACTATTAATTTAATTTAGAAATTACACATTTCAAAATTAAAATTTAGAAAAAGATTTTACGGTGAAGATGAGTTTTTAAATTCCCATGAACACCTACCAATAAATAATTATTAAATATATTGAATTCACTGTGCTAAAGACAAAAGATATATATTATATATTAATGTTTATAATGATTTTATTTTCTTATCACTTATTTTTTTTCAACACAAAAGTTTTATTGTCTTAAAATATTTAAATATAGGGAATTTAACACAATCAATATTATATAATAATAATAAATGTATAAAAAAAATCTACTGTGATTACGTGGAGACATAACCTTATTTTTTTATCATATTACTTCTATAATGAGAAGAGAGAAACAAAATAATTGCATAATTTATACACTTACACGTATAGATGGTAATAATTTTGTTTTTGGTTTAATTAGCCATTTATCCATTTTGAATTTGTTATTTTAAAATATTCTCCAAATTTTATTCATTCCTGGAAAAATTCTCTTATCCAATCAACATAAACATTTTGAGAAGCCTTAAGCCAATTTCACACATAGGCGAGATGGGACTTAATCATGTAAGAAACTGAAAAATCTGTTCATCTCACTTTAGAATTAGTATTTGAAAATCGATGAGAAAAAATTTTGAATTTGACAAAAAGAATTTTAAATTGAGCGATGGTATAAAACTGTTCGATTTTGAAGAACGAATATGATGTGAAGAATTTCGGAGCAAGAGCACATTTTTACATAAGCATGGCTCATCTTTAATGTTCTTCAAATTCTGCGTGGCTCATTGGAATAAATTTATTGTAGTTTCAACTTGGCTCATCATAAAGTGGTAAAATTGTATAAATTGGGCGAGTAGTAAAAATTATAGCGCGTGGGTAAAATAGCGGTTTTCGGTTAGCAACGCAAAATGGACTCGTCCTCCGAATTTGAGTTCAAATTTTCGCTTTCGAACGATTCGAACAAAAAACGGTTTTCTTTGTTGCACTTCATCACTAATTGTCCGATCACATCGGGGTCACCAATGTGGGATTTTGGTTATGTTAATTCCCACTTAATTAATAAATTGCAGGATCGGGAATCACTTCACTCCATTTGGTATATGCAGTCTTTATTTAATCCATTTAGAATAAGTCGAAGTACAACACGTCGAATCCCCACGCGCTCTCGACCCAAAGTGAAAGAGAGAATGTAGAGTCACACATAGGACGAAGAGTGGGGGCGACCTGTGTCATTTCGCCTGAACGTGAAGTATAAAGTATTAAGTTGGAAACTCGATGGAGAATTAATGACAATACTGATTCCCTACACCAGGATATTTATACAGTCAACTCCCGTAAATTGAACATTCGCCACATTGAACAGTTCATATTTTGATACACCCAGTTATCAATGCTGTACCTACTCCATGTATATTCTCAATTGAATGTTAAAATATATTAAATATATATTCAATACATAAATTTCGAGTATACGTTACTACAATATTCTCTTGCCATACGCAAGGGGCGTGGTTTTATGAAGTGTTCAAGTTTTGAGTTTTTCGATCCAAGCTAATGTTCAATATACGGGAGTCGACTGTATATGGTTTTCGAAGGTGGTAATTCCGAATTGGATGTCAGAATTTCAAACAAAAAAATGGCAGATCCAATATGGCGGACGTGTATTTCAAAAAATTATTAGATTTACTGGAAAACGTGGTATATGTGGGTTTTCGAGAGCGCTGACTTCGAATCTGTAGTCGAAATTTCAAAAAACAAAATGGCAGATCCAATATGGTCGGCGAGTATTAAAAAAAATAATTGGATCTACTTGAAACGTGGCACAGTGGGAACAAACGTAATTTTTATTTCAAAATCTTAGAACTTTTGATTGGTATAACCTAGAGTGGCTGTTATTTTCAAAGATTGAATTTGCTTCACGCTATCCCCAAGTTTGTTTCTATTTTATGTAGAAATAATTCATGTAAAATTTGAGCTCAATCGGACTAAGGGAAAGGGTGCCCCTGGGCTCTTGAAAATCAAAAAATCACACAATTAAAGAAAAAGTCAATTTTATTTATAATAAATGCACTTATTTTTGTTTACGATTTTTCCTGTTTAACTATTTCGAGAAAAATGCGAAAAAGTATGTCACCAATAAAGCTACTCCAAGTACTCTAGCAGAGAGTTGTTTAGAGGGCTTACTATAGGCTGGCTCTAAGGCTCCTATTTACTCTTTGAAAATATTTCTTTGCCCCTGGGTCGCTCAGGGGCACCTTTTTCCTTAATCCTATTAAACTCAAATTTTACACGAATAATTTTTACATAAAACGGAACCAAAATGGGAGCTAGCGGTAGAAAAATCAATCTTTGAAAATAAAAGCCACCCTCCTATGTAAGCCCCCTAGACTCTCCTCATCAAGAGTACTTGGAGTAGCTTAATTCATGGTATACTTTTTCGAATTTTTCTCGAAAACAGTCATTCAGGAAAAATTCATAAACAAAAATAAGTGCATTTTTAATAGATTTACAACTTTTGTATCAAGTTTTTTTGTATAGAATTAAAATGTTGTAAAATAAATAAAAAAAATTCGCATTTTCTTTAATCGTATGGTTTTTTGATTTTCAGTGTCACAGGGCCACCCTTTGCCTTAGTCCGATTAAGTTCAAATTTTACACGAATTATTCCTACATAAAATGGAACCAAACTGGAGGGTAGCGCTAAAATAATCGCAAAAAAAATTTGCCAAGAGTAAACAAAATCTTACTTATTGTAGCCAATAAATCTTAATAACAAGAAAATAAAGCAGGAGTTTTAATTTCTGTATAATAATTTTATTCAAAGTTGCTGTTTTTTTATATTAAGGGGGGGGATAGAGGATCACATTGTAATGGGACCACCTTAAACATCAGGGTTGAATTTTATAATCTGATTTAATCCTAAGGGGGTGAAATAAGGGAAAGGATTGAGTTCTTACAGGCTTTAAGGGGGTAGTCTGCTTTAGAAGGCCTAAAATGAGCAAATCTAGCGGACTTTTTATCATAATTTAATGCATATTTGAACACTCTAAAAAAATGTTTTTCAGGGAAAAATATTCAAAAACTATTCATTTGTATACACATGTGTGTACTTGGAGTTTCCAATTGGCGTGCAAGATAGAGCTCGTAATTTTCGTCAAAAAAAAAATCCCAACGAAAATTTTAATTCTTATATATTTTTCTTCTATGTAAACTAAGAAAATTACGAAGAAATTGTAAAAATTGTAAAAAAAAATTTTTCGCGGTTTTGAATGAAAAAAGTGTTTTTTTTTTATTTCTCTTCAGTTCAACATGCTAAAAAAGTTGTTTAAAATTTTTTTTTCATTAATTTTCTTAGTTCACATAGAAGAGAATTTAATACTGAAGATAATGAACTTTGGGTCGTTTTGATTGGTCGTCTAGTTTTCTTTCAATCGTGCACGTTAATTTAGAAAACGTGAATTCGAGACAACGCGCTTCAAAGTTTACGGTCTGCCCGACCGTTCGTATATGCTTGCTCGACACCCGACCACATTTATTACTGTATCTTTAAAAATACTGCAAATCAGCATCTATATCTTTACATACATATTCTTAGATATATTAGGAATAGATTTAAGCAATAAATAAAAAATCGATTTTTTGAGCCGTCTAAAGCAGACTACCCTCTTAAGGCTGATGGAATTTGAAAAAAACTCATGTAGAAAAATTTAGATTCCAGGGGCGCAACAAGCACGGGGTTCTGGGTGTCAGGACACCCAGACAGTAATTCGAGTATACCTACTTGCAATATTCGTGGGTGTCCAAATTATTAGATAGATAAAAAAATTCCACACTAAACGCACTTTTTGAGGGTTTGAATTCCTTCTTTTTTTCTTTCTTTATTTAGTTTTAATTTGTAGGTTGGTTCTCGACACCCACTGTTTTGAGACCCTTGTTGCGCGCCTGTCTAAGTCTGTCATTTTTTCTCATGGATTTTAGTGTGACTTTAAAGGCAAAAGAGGGAAAATTTAGAGTTTTTTTGGTAGAAAATAAAAGAAAGAAACTGTGAACAACTTGTGGTGACCCACCAGTTTTTCGAAAAATCACTTTTGTAGTCCGATAAGAGCATGAGATTATTCCATTCTACAAACGGCGGACATTTTAACTCGCATGATGACTTCGAGATACATGTGATCTCGAAGTCTTCGAGATGTCAAGAACTTGCATCATGGGAGTTAAAATGTCCGCCATTTTTAACATGGAATAATCTCATGCTCTTTTCGGACTACAAAAGTGATTTTTCGAAAAACTGGCGGGTCACCACAAATTGTTCACAGTTTGTTTCTTTTATTTTCTACCAAAAAACACTAAATTTTCCCTCTTTTGCCTTTAAAAAGTCACACTAAAATACATCAGATAGACTTGTGTCTTTCCACAGATTTTGACAGTTTTTGACAGTTTGTTTACATTTTTTACTTTCAAATTCCATCAGCCTTAAGAGAAAAATTGGATCTTTTAAAATCCTCCTGGTTGACAGTTTTTGGACAGCAGCTGTCACAAGTTAAGTACTGATTGTCACTACAGGGATAACTTAAAGAAAACTCCGAATTTGCAATAAATGGTAGGAACACTGAGTACTAGTAGAGACTTTGTACTGGAGACTGGAGGAGACTGGGAATGGCTCGCATTCCGAACTCAAAGTGCTGACAATAAAGGGTTCAGCCTTTGTAAGGTACTCCTATAGTGTCACTTGTAGAAAGGGTTTATAAGACACTGATGCGACGAGTCCATAACTAGTTCATTTATAGTACAAAATCGGATGTTCTATCTTTGTTGTGCATACTGCTTTCTGTTTGTGTCACAGTTTTGAGTCATTACTTTGTCGGCGCTCTTTTCTAGGTTTTACAACTTTGTTTGTCGCTCTATATTCTTAGGGTTAATCGGGCTGCTCCAATTTTGTTCGCAAATAAAATAATAAGTAATATAAAACGAAAAATATTTTACAAACTTTGCGACCAGTAGTCAACTTTGCCAACCTCGTTAGATCAGAGAAGCACAAGAGGGTGAAAAAGCATGGCAGTCTACTACCAGGCAGCATTCATGCAGTGTTTTGTGGACCATCAAATTGTGGCGAAACAAATGCGTTACTTACACTAATTCTTCACCCAAATGGATTGAAATTCAAAAACGTCTACGTTTACTTAAAATCACTCAAACAATCCAAGTATGAATTCTTGGAACGGGTACTGAATAAAGTAGATGGCGTTAAGTACTTTGTGTTTAGCGAGCATGAGCAAGTAACACCGCCAAGTGAGGCTCATCCAAATTCCATAATTGTATTTGACGATGTAGACTGCGAGAAACAGGATAAAATTAGAGCCTTTTCCGTATGGGTAGACACACCCATGTTAACACCTTTTACATGTGGCAAACTTATGCTCGGTTTCATAAACATATAGTTCACGGTAATGTAAAACTGCTAGTTCTATTTAAGTAGGATGAAAAAAATTTGAGACATGTGTCTGACGATCATGTAAACATTGACATGAGTTATTCTCAATTTCGAGATTTGTGCTCAGCATGTTGGAATAATAATAATAAGTACGAATTCATTGTCATTGACAAAGACAGTGATTTCGCTGAGGGTAGATATAGGAATGGATTTAAATGCTTTGTTACTCTATAAGTACAAGTAGATTGATGTAAATGATAACATTGTAGATTGAAACACCAACGCATCAACATGTAAAAGTTTTACAAGAAAAAGGGGGTACTCCGTCAGATCGAAAAAGCCAGTAAGGCAATCCGACGCAAACAACAAATACTCAAAATGGGTAAAGATGCTGCTAAAAAAATGATGAGTGAAACGTTGAAACTAATCGTCATGCCACTTTAGAAACTAGTGGACATTTCATAATACCATAATCAATCAATTAAGAATGAAGTTAATCAAAATAAGTTTGTAAAGAAAAAACAGGAAGAGGATAAAGTTGCTTCCTTCATGACCGCTGATGAAGAAGTAGAAGGACAGCAAGATGCAACTATGTTTGAAGAGCAAGATGATGGTGTAATGAATGAGACTGCTAATAATTATGACTATTCGACAAACAAGTTTGCACATAACTTTGTTTCTGCACAAAAACAGAAAACAGTATCTGGATATGGTTTATGAAGTACGCAAATTCAATGATGGTACCCTCATGATTGGTGGTAAACCCTTCAGTTTTGAAGGTCAATACATCCAAGTTGGAAATAAAAGGTATCTGAAAATTGTTGGCCTCCTTGAGTTGTTATTTAGACAAAATCCTGAAGAGTCTCCAATAAGTACTGATGATTTAAACAATTACAAAGAGATTTTGGTTGCCACAAATGCGCACAAGAAACATTACAGTCCAACTGAACCTGTTCGAACTAGGAAAAGTATCAAGTATAATAACTTTATCGCAAAACTATTTAATCTATCGCGTAGACGATTTTCAACGAGTGGAGGCTCACTGCACAGTATATGGTAGCATGAAAAAATGTTTAAACGTGATATGTGTACTGGGATGATCCTAACGAACTAGTTGATCGTCTTCGTCTACTCCTGGCATCCTAGGCAGCAGGCAACCCGAGTCACGCCAATGAAATCATTTCCATTATTGAAGAACTGCGTGAAGCTGGAATTATATATTAGGAGCATGCCTATCACTAGAACCTCAGTATCATGATGAGTATTGATGTGTTTGGACGTCCTTTGTATCGAGCAGAAAAAGCAAGTGGTGGACAGCTAGGTGTTGGATCCAATATCACGTCTGATGGTCACTATGATGTAGATGGTAAAAAACTCTATAATGTTTCTGAGGCTTCTGAACAATACGAATCAGTGAATTTGGGACTTGTGTGGCGTATTATACAAAACGAAATACGCACATTGTATCAAGTGACGTCATCTATGCGAACAAATATAGACAATAATAATTTGATTATACGTATTCTCGAAGAATCAATTAATGAAAAGTTGAGAAACCTACAGATTGATTTGGAACAGAATTTACCAATCCGTAACAGTGAACTCGTTGCTCAGTTGGACGCTCGAATAAACGCATTCGAAAATGAACAACGAAAAGTCACAGAGCTGCATAAACCTGCTAGAAAGAATTATCCACGTCATAGAGTGGTAATGCGTGTTATAGATGAGGCTTGGCAGGCTGACTTGGCTGAAATGTTACCTTATGCTCCAGGTCATAATAGCTACAAGTACCTGCCTACTTCCCAGGAGATGCTTTCCCAGGATGCATTTGAAATGGAGATGCTAGTTCTGCATTGTCATAATACGAAGATTCCGTTACTCTTAAGATTCGTTGCAAACGCGCACCATGTGATGTGGGGTAGCATGGATACCAACGATAAAGGCAGGGACCTTCTGGAATTATTAACGGACACGGATCTAGAGACTAAAAGTAGGAAGGAGTTGAAGCTATGCTAAGGGGGGATGATAGAAAAGGTGAAAGGTTGGAAAGTATCTGCGGAGGAATCACTTTCGGACCACAGGCAACTTTTATCTTGGCTGGCCCGCAGGAAGCCGGCGCTACAGCTGAAGAGGAACCCCAGATATACAAAATGGGATGCCTTCAGAGAGGAACTCCGAGGCAGGCTTGAGGAATTTCACACAAGCTATGGGAGGATTGATGAGCTGGAACAAACCGCAGATTTCCTGTAAACGCCCCTAGTCACATCGTTCGAAAATAACTGCTCAATTAGTGCGGTGTGCACTGGACGAGGGGCTGAATGGTGGAACAAGCACCTGGAGGCCCTTCGAACAGGGGACAGAAAACTGAAAAACAGGTCATATAAGACCAAATTGGCTTCCGACTGGGACCGATACAGAGAGGCTCGGAAGAAATATAAAAACATGATTAGTAAATACAATCAGGAGGGATGGAGGGAATTCTGTGAGGAAACGAAGAACATCCCGAGGACAGTTTGCCTCCATAGGATCTTTGCTAAGAATCCAGAAGCTCGCGTAGGGTCAATTAGGTTCGAAACTGACAAGTTTGAGGAGAATGAAGAGGGATGCCTGAAAAAACTATTGCAGGTTCACTTCCCGGGCGTTCATATTATCCCAACGTACCAGGAGAACGTGTATCGGGTAGGCCATAGAAAAAGGGCAGATTGGAAGTTCGTGTCCATGGACATAGGAATAGAGGGGACTAGCCCTGTCGTCCTCAAACGGGCGAGGGGTAGTGAAGCCATAAGGGAGGAGAGCCCCCGTCACCACCCCATTAGTTTGTAGGGATTGCCATTTTTTATGGGAACCACTTTCGGCTGCCGCGCTATTTCAAATATAAATTTTTTCTAGCCGAACATTATAGCAAATGATAGCAAACTATAGGATATTAACCGGAAAGACATCAGCGCCATCAGCCGTTGCTTGGTGCTCATAAAAAATGGCAGACGCCCCCCCCCTTGGCTTCAACCCCGCGCTGACAGGGCTAGTCTCCCCTATTCCTATGTCCATGTTCGTGTCCGATATAGTGTCGGCTAAGAAGGTTGAGTGGGCTGTTAGGACCTTTTAATCTTACAAACCACTGGGGGCGAATGGTGTATACCCAGCTCTCCTACAGGAGGGACTGGAGGAACTACGACTGCCCCTGACGAAAGTCTTCAGGGCTAGTATAGCACTGCAACTCATGCCGATGGCATGGAAGGGCAGCAGAGTGGTTTTCCTACCCAAACCGAGGAAGGCGGGCTACACTGCTGCCAAGGATTTCAGACCGAGAGACCTATCCTTGATAGAGTGTTACTAAAAAGGCCACTGCATAGTGGCCAACATGCCTTCCAGGCAGGCTGCTCTGTCGATACGGCCCTACATGAGGCTATTGGAAGAATTGAACGGCAATTAGAGGAAGGCAGGTATATCGTGGGCACTTTCTTGGATATAGAAGAGGCCTTAAGGGGGGGGTAAGGTTTTTAAACTTTTTTTTTTG
This sequence comes from Synergus gifuensis, assembly GCA_904066015.1. Classification (NCBI taxonomy): domain Eukaryota; kingdom Metazoa; phylum Arthropoda; class Insecta; order Hymenoptera; family Cynipidae; genus Synergus; species Synergus gifuensis. The sequence goes on along the minus strand of CAJFCO010017513.1, from coordinate 15,097 downwards.
CATTTTAAAAAAATTTTTTTAAATGAATATATAACATGTCAAGAATATTATACTAAAATATCAAGTCTATTGGAGCTAAGTTACCGAAGTTATGAGCGTTTGAGCGACCGTTGATTTTGGCTCATTTTTCGTTCGCTATGTTTTCGTGTATTTTGAGCAGTGTTTGTTTTAATTTATTATTATATGTGTCAAAATGAGGCGAAAACAGAGTAGAGAAGATCTTTTGAAAGAGAAGCCTTTCCCTCTATGGACCTGCTATCCACGACTCTGTGTGAGTAGATACGATGTATCAAGTTTTATTTTGAATTTTTGTTGTGCGAAACTTTAAAGCGTTTTTCTGAAACTTGTCATTTTTGAAGACGGTGTACACGATAACTCAAAATCTACTCAAACGATTCTGATGAAATTTGGTATACACTTTCTACAGATATTTCACTATGAAACCTGGAAGAGTGTTTTTCATAATTATTTTTTATTTTACAATAACAAATTAACCGATTTTTTTTAGCGAAAATCGCGTTTTTGACTTCAAAGTGCTACCAAAAATGTAAAAATCGATAAAAAAAACTCTCCCAGGTTGCATCGGAAAACATTTAAACTAAAAACGCATTTTTATTTTTTTGTTTTAGTTGATCCAGTGACATGTTATGGTGTACACGGCAAAACAACTTTTTTTCGACGCGCTGGCGGAGATTTGCTGCCAACGGCTAATTTTCTAATATTTCTCAATAAAAATTTAGGAAAACATAGTTCAAAAGTTGTACAATTATATGCATATTAGGGTAAGTCGAGGAGAGATGGATCACTTTTTTTGTTTTCCTTTATAAAATCGAGATTTTGCACAAAAAAAATTCCACTCGATATAAGTTTTAGTTTCAGTCCTTGTGAAGAGAACTATGCAAATAGAAATTGTTTTGTATCAATATTTGACACTGTGAGAGACGTTTAAAAAAGAAAAAAATTCGAGGAGAGATGGATCTTTGGAGGAGAGATAGATCAGGAATAAAAAATTATTGGTACCATCATATTTAATACAAATATTGACTAAGAATCATAATTTTGTTTATCTTAAAGTGTTTTGAAGAGGATACAAAAGGAAAGTAAGGTGAAAGTTAGAAAGTAAATAAAGTACAATCAAAATTAAGCTTTCGACTTCTTGCCACGTTTTTTCATCTTCTGGTTTTTCATGGCTTCTTTTTTTTTGGCTATTTTTTCCTGAAGATTTTTTTGGTTTTCCTTTGAAGTCAGAATTTTGGCTCCCCCACTCGATCGACGAGTGGCAGTTTTGAGCCCTTGTAGTTGTGGAATCGGTTGAATCTTACGGAGAAGCAATGTCGGTGATTCGTTTTGAGATCGTTTCAAAGTTTGTTTCCTTTGAATAGCTTTCAAACGAGTTGCCAGTGGAGTTTCTTCATCGGGATACGGGATATCTTCCACCTCCATTGCATCCGACACAGAGAAAAAATAGTCAGGAAGTGTGTATCTATTGAACGGGTAAATTCCAGTAGTAAAAAAACCTCGAGTCCCATTTCCAACAGTGGCCGATTTATTCCAAGCAATGTTGAGCAATCGTCCAAATTGATATCGAGTCAATCTTCTCCCGACGTTTTGCTGAACCCAAGAATTTGCAGCAACTTTAAAGTGAGGTTTGAGTGGAGCGAAAAATGATTTGTCAAGAGGCTGAAGTGTGTGAGTCGTGTGAGGAGGCAAACAGATCAGAGAGACATCGTTATCTTCGGCTGACTGGAGAAGTTCAATCGACGAGCAGTGACTGCCATGTTCGTCTAAGATGAGGATGTTTCTTCCTGGAGCTTTTCGTGGTACAAATTCTTCTTCGAACTACCGCAAAAACAAAATAGAATTGATGTAGGCTGATTGTTGATTCATGTAAACAACCGATCCTGGGGGCATGTCGTCTTCAAATTCTGGCTTTTTATTTTTTCCTTTTAAAATAACCGTGGGTGGCAAGTACCTGCCCTCAGCCGTGCAGCAAGCTAAGACTGTCACTGTTTCTCCTTTCTCACCAGTTGTGATTTTATTGACAGCCTTCGCCCCTTTGGCTGCGATCACATTTCCGGTGCTGTTAATAAGTTGAAGACCTGATTCGTCGCAGTTTGCGATGTTTTGTGGCTTTTGTTGCAGCTTATAAGTGATGATTTCGTTTTCCAAGAGATCGTAAAATTGTCTGACCGCTTTTCTTGATAACCCTTTAGCTCTGGCTGCAGATAATCCTTCTGTTTTCCGAATCGAAATATCTGGGTTCCGACGAAGAAAAGAACTGAGCCAGGGGTAACCTGCCATTTCTGTTTCATTGTTGAATCGATGTTTAATACTCAACTTTTCTGCGAACGCGTAGGCCAACTGACGGACTCTAGTTCGGTCGAGAGGAAATCCGACGTGACACATTTTTTTCAGGTATTGGGCTAACTTTTTTTCATTTTCTTCTCCAAGACAGCCTCCTGGTCCGAGAGAATCATTTTCCGCTCTTGATGCTTTTAGTCGACGATGAAGAGTTCCAAAAGGGACCTGGTATTCCTTGACAGCTTCTCGAATGCTCATTTCCTTAGATCGCACTTTTTCAATCGCTTCAGCCATATTATCTCTGTCCCATGATCCACAAGATGATGTGGGTTTCCGCTTATATACGTTTGGAATTTTGAACTACAAGCACACAATTTTATTAAACACTGCAAAAAACATTTTTAGTTCGGGCCCTACACATAACCTCCACATAAACTTCAAAATTGTCACTCTAAATGACGGCAATAAGTTGCTTAGTAATAATAAACAAAGTATAATAAGGATTGTTAGTGATCCATCTCTCCGCGAAAAATATGATCCGTCTTTCCTCGAATGCCAAAAAAAAGTAATGTGTTTGATAAATTGAGAAAAAATTTTCAATAATTATCGGCGATGCCATCTTACCTTGCAGAAAGAGCCCACAAATCGCTCCACGTATAGCTTTTTGCAGAAACACAATAAATACACGATAAACAAATTGTTTTTAAGGCACAATAAAAAAAGGCAAAAAATCAGCTCAGTCGACAAGACAGGTTCGAAATGCCGAGACGTGATCCATGTCTCCTCTAGATCCATCTCTCCTCGACTTACCCTACCTAAATAAGCCAACATTACCTGTATCTTTTAACAAAATTTTTGAAAATAGGCCTTTTTTGTCAAATTAACCTTACAGCCCCCTTAAGTAATATCCCCCCTGAAGTCATAAATAGAAAGCTCAGAAATGCGGCGTGGCGGAATAACCTATAGACTGGATCCAAAACATGTTGTAGTACAGGCGCCTCTCGACGGAATGGGGGGCAATAGGGTCGGAGGATCGACATCCAGGTGTTGCCCACAGGGAGGCGTGTTATTGCCCATCATGTGGTGCTTGGTCATGGATGGCCTACTCCGAAGTCAGATTTAGTCAGTCTACCTGGATCTATTGATGTTAATGGTTTGTAGGTTATGTGGTATAGAATCTTGTGACTGAAATCATCTTCATTGTGTAATTTGTCAAAAATTCTACATAATATATTTTGACTATAATTACATTGAAACATCGATAATATATTATAATTTTTTAAGCTACATACATTACACTACTCATAATATTAATGATCATATATTTTATATGGTCCGTTGAAAATCCAAAAACCGGCGTGAATTTTATTTTTTGTTTACAATATTATAATGTCATGATCCCTTTCGACTTTGCGTTTAGCTTTAAGAGGGACTATTCCCATCAAGTCTGCAGGTGTCGGAAGTCCACCAGATGTAACTGACGTCATGGCTTGTTGGTAATATACTTCCACTTTTCCACATTGATTACCATACACAACTGCATCTTCAGTCCTGTGAATTCAAATATGCACATAATTTATTCTGTTTGTTGAGAATGTTCTTCTGGTAGTGGAAAGCCACTTCAGGATACATCGGGATAGGTATATTAAGATACTTTAAACCTTTAGTTGGTAGAGCCATAAAATAGAGGTCGAGTTTCTTGAACAAGTGAAATGAGAACGGCATTTACATTAATAAAAATCGCTTCCCGTTAATTAAACATACATTATTTTTTGTCCAATCCCTTCTGAAGATGGTTTTCATTTCTACAGAGCACGGGCGATGTATCTGACTTTAGATTGATGGTAAGATGTACTTTAGATAGATAGATGCTTGTGAAGTACGAATGCTACGTAATGAGCAACCTAAAATCGATCGTTTTATGTCTACTCTACATAAATACTAAATAATCGTGTCTCTTATGGTATTTTTCCGTCAATGATTAAAAAAAAAAAATAAAATAAAGAAATTGATTTTTAGGACCATTATATTATTATTAGAATTATTTTTGTAAATCAATAATTGAAAACTTTACTTTTATCTGAAGACGAATTAATTTTCTGTGAGACAGATTCGTTGTTTATTAAATATTTGATTATTTTTGAATTCCAATAGAAAGGATAATCTGCGAATTTAAAGATTCATTCGATTCTTGACAAGTTTAATGTTTAAATGATTTTAGTAATATAAATGTATTGTATAATTGTCACTAAAAGTAGTGATTTATTTTTTCATATAATAAATATGATGAAAATGAAATGATAAAAGATTACTGCGATCATCCTTTTCAAATGTCGGATCTTGTATTAGAAAAGAAAAAAATAGTTGATTTGTAAGAGTTAGTAATAATAAATGATATTCAATCTTTTTATCCAACTTACAGTAAATATTAAATAATGAATAGCTTTCAAAAACGTCAAGTGCATATATACGTGATGGAAAAAATGAATCTCTACTTTTAGTGACAATTATACAATACATTTATATTACTAAAATCATTTAAACTTGTCAAGAATCGAATGAATCTTTAAAATTGCAGATTATCTTTTCTATTGCAATTCAAATCATTCCCGCCAAACTATGTATCGCCGACCGAAGTCAGCACAGTACAGCCTTCATAGAAATGACGAAAATGGCTTGAACCTTCATGCCGCTCAGTGACTATCAGTCACCTCGCAGCTGTTAATATTTAGTTTCTTCCATCATGGAAGTTAAAATGTTAGCCGTTTTTAGCATGGAATAATCTAACGCTCTTTTTGGACTACAAAAGTGATTTTTCGAAAAACTGGTGGGTTAGCAGTGATTGTTCATTTATTCTTTCCTTTTTTTCTTAGCACAAAAACTCTAAATTTTCCCCCTTTTGGCTTTAAAAACGCAAATGAAAATCCATCCGAAAAGTTGGCAGAATTAGAGAAGCGTGCAATAAGGGTCTCAAAACAGTGGGTGCCGGGAGCCATCCTACACATTAAAACTAAATAAAAAAAAGAAAAAAAAATAGTATATTACGTGACATGCGTGAACTGACGACTTTTTTGAAACGAACGCGATGTTTTTGTAACGAGTCGTAGGCAAGGCGCCGAAGGCGCCTTTGCCGAAGACGAGTTACAAAAACAGCGCGTGAGTTTCAAAAAAAAGCCGTCAGTTCATACAAGTTCCGTACGATACTTTTCATAACGAAATCATAAAAATGGCGAGATTCGTGTCTCAATAGGCAATCGATATGGTAGGCTTTTTGACATAACCACGTACATAATCCTACATACACTTGTGGTTAAAAACATTGACTCACCTCTGTCGGTCAATGTGCTCGTATTTTCGTTTTTCAAGAGCGTTACAAAAATACTCAGACTCTTACAAACAAGAGTCTTTTTTGAACTCTGACGTCATACCGTGCGAACAGAGCCATCATTTGGAATTATACTGAAGTTATACAACGGTATGTCAAAAAAGCCTACCATATCGATTGCCTATTGAGGCACGAATCGAGCCATTTTTATGACTGAGTTATGAAAAGGAATTTAAACCCTCGAAAACTGCACTTAGTGCGGAATTTTATTATTCATCTAATAGTTTGGACACCCACGCATATTTCAAGTAGGTATACTCGAATTACAGTCTGGGTGTCCTGACACCCAGAACCCCGTGCTTGTTACTTCCCTGGAATGAGAGTTTTTATACATGAATGTTTTTCAAATTCCATCAGCCTTAAGACGTCCCTTCAGTTTGAAGGGACGTCTCCAATAAAGTTTATTTTTGGAATGGGCATAATATGTTTATATTTCTTGGGTTTCGAATATGAATCTGATATTATTTTTCTCGGAGCACGTCAGGGATTTTCGCTAGACGAGGAAGTTTCCCTAGAAAATCAGCTTTTTTAAGGTCCACATCATGTCTGAAACAACTCACACTTGTGGCATTGCACACCCGCAGCATGTCATATCTGCGGCATCTTGCAACTACGGCATTATTGTCTACCTAGCAATTTTTCTGCCCTACCGAAAATCTAGACAATGCTAGACTCACTCTAGACACATTTTTGTCTAGCCTGAGTCTAGCAGAATTTTATGACGGTCACTTTGTCTAGGGTTCGTCTAGAACTCATCTAGCAGAGTTTAGTGATGGTTTACCTGAAGTCATGTATGATGCTTGTGACCAAAAGATTTATTATTTTCTATTGTATGCCTCGTGACTTCGACAATGCTCATCAGATTTCAGGCTACTTGAGTACTTTATCCCTACTGCCCTTTTTCCTTTCAGGTAGCCAAAAGACCTGCAAACCGCAACCCCTAAATTTCAACAGCGGGGTTCCTTTGTCCGTATTGAGGATTAAAATCAGAAATTATTATTTTTTTTTAAATTTTGCAACTAACAATTTATAAATATTATATTTGAAAACTGCGAATTTTGACAATTCCAACAATATGTTATTTGCTAAGAAAAAGTTAAGGAACACAGTAATTGTTCAATTTTATACATACAAATATAGAAAATTATTCATAAAAATAAAAATTACGCAGGCATACAAAAAAAAGTGGTGTGTATCAAGAAGGAGACCTATACAGGGTGTCTAAAAAGTCCCGGGACGGTTGGTTATTTCCTCAGATAAAATATTTTTCTAAAAATTGAAGGTCATTCCTGAAGTAAAATTCTACGAGGCATTCAATAGTGACCTTCGTTTTGACCTTGAAGATGACCTTCATTTGAAGGCTTTTTGAAGGTCAACTTTGTCTTTTTAAATAGAAACCCCCTTTTTTTACACCTGCAATCGATAGAGCGGAAAATTCTACATTCAAATATGTACCCAAGTCATAGGTGAATTGTAACGTTCAAGGTCAGTTAAAGGTTATTTGAAATTAACAGAGTTTTCCAAGAG
>CAJFCO010017512.1:26751-40973 GCA_904066015.1 Synergus gifuensis | reverse complement strand
CAATCCATGATTTTCTATCCGCCAACCTATCCTTTTCTATCCGCGACCTACTTAAAATTTTTTGTTAACTATGACGGATAGAATACTTATCCGTTTGAATCATTACTTATACTCTTCAATCCTTTCTAAAAAATGTATTCTGTATCAGTTCTAATCTATGATTCTTTATCCGCAACCCTGTCCTCGTCTATCCGCAACCTACTTTGACACTCCTTGTTAACTATATGATGGATAGACGAGGATAGAGAAACATAGATTAGAATGGATAGAGAATACATTTTCTTAGAAAGGATTGAAGAGGATAAGTAATGATTCAAACTGATAAGTATTCTATCCGTGATGATTAACATTAAATTTTAAGTACGTCACGGATAGAAAAGGATAGGTTGGCTGATAGAAAATCATGGATTGGAATCGATGGGAAATATATTTTGTGAAAAACGAGTTAAAAAGGGTAAATAATGATAGGCACAAATGTGTATCCTATCAGTCATAGATATCAAGGAATGGCAAGTAGGTCGCGGATAGAAGAGAATAGAATGACCGATAGAAAATTATTGATTGGGACGGATAGGCAATTCCACCACAAATTCCGCGAGACAGCGTCCCATCACTTTCTCCCACAGACAACCCAATCTAATGCGGAGATATATTCGGGCTTTCGGTTACAAGCGGCATACATTTCCGAGTCAACTACAGCACAGTGGTGCTTCTTCTGTGGCGACTCCAGCGGTGCTGGAAGGCGGCTGCCTTGTTGTAACGACTTATAATAGCATTACAGTTTTCGCTACGGATACATCCGGATAGAATTTTTTTTATTCAAACTCATATGCGAGGATAGATTGATTGAATATTAGTAGTTAAACATAGATTCAAAAGGATAGAGCGAATAGAATATTACTAGTTAAAAAATTATTGAAACGGATAGATATGGATAGTATAATTTTACTTGAACAAGAATTTAGACGGATAGATATGGATAGATTATTTTTAGTTGGATTAAAAAGACGGATAGAATATTTTTCGATAAAGACGGATTAAAACGGATAAATAGGATACCATCTCACGGATAGATAAGGATAAACAAGTTAGACTTAAAACGGATAGGGGCGGGTTATATTACACTTTACGTAATGAAAATGATTCAAACAGATAAAGATTTAAAAATCTAACAACGGATAGAACATGATTGAAAAGGATGCAGTTTATATTCAAACGGATAAAAAATTTCTATCCGTTTGAATCTGTTTACTTCTAGCAGGGTTCTTTCTTTAATTTATAAAGATCTCCGTAACGCAATCCAACTAACATAGTTTTCTCTTTATGCTGAACTTCGCATTCTGTTTCGCTGAACTTTATTTTTAAACCGCTGTCCGTTATTTTGCTAACCGAAATTAGATTTTGCTCCAAAGATGGAATGTAAAGAACATTCTTCAGTTCAATATTGATCTAAGTACCTTTACTATCGAAGCCTTTTATTATACCTGACCCTGTACCGAGTACATTCATAACGATGTCCTTCTTGGCGACCTGAACCGTCATATTACCTGTGGTAAATTTCGAGAAGAACACCCGATTATGAGTCATGTGGCTCGACGCTCCTGAGTCTATGTACCATGCGTCAGTTCTTATACAATAACCTCCAGTTTTCGCTACTGTGCTTAAAAAAACTGCTAAAACTACAGATGAAACCGGATAAAACGTCATTTAGAACCCGGATAGGCTCCCATATTATACTTTGGTACTTTAACAGAATCTAACTGGATTCTACTGGGAAAATTTTACACCATTCTTGAATTTTACCCAGGTGTAAGCGGGTTCTACATGGGTATTTGGCACCAGAAATTATATTATTTTAATTGCAAAACAGGGACTAGCAGCGTACACCTGGGTCTATCCGGGATTAGCAAATGAAAATTATTTTCTCAAAGTACGCTCTGGATCTCTAAATGGGTAAAAAATGGTCTAATCAGTGATCTAAATATCATCAGGAACCCTGTCCTACCAGGATCTAGACGGGTTCTAGTTGTGACACATATAAAGATATTTTTGCCAAGTGCAGTCTGGTTGTCTAAACGGGTCAACGGTAGCCAAATCAGGGGTACAAAAACTCGACAGTGTAGTCGTCTTACCAGGGTCTAGACGGATTCTAGTAGGACCATACGTAATGATATTTTTGCCAAGTGCAGTTTGGGTCTAAACGGGTCTAATGTGGCCCAATCAGGGATTCAAAAAATTGACAGTGTGGGCGTCTTACAAGGGTCTAGGCAGGTTCTAATGGATGAACACATAAACTTATTTTTACCAATTGCAGTCTAGGTGTCTAAACGGGTCTACACTGGCCAATCAGTTCTGGTGGGCTATTACGTAAGGATATTTTTTTCAAGTGTACTTTGGGTGTCTAAACGGATCTACGGTGAGCCAATAAGGGATAAAAAACAATCATCAGTGTTAGCGTCTTATTAGGGTCTAAACGGTTTCTAGTGAGTCCATACGTAAGGATATTTTTACGAAGTACAGTCTGGGTGTCTAAACGGGTCTATCGTGGCCGAATCGTGGATACAAAACATCGACAGTGTGGTCGTCTTACCAGGATCTAGGCGGGTTCTAGTGGGATCATACGTAAGGATATTTTTGCCAATTACAGTCTGGGTATCTAAACGGCTCTAACGTGACCCAAACAGGGATTCAAAACATCGACAGTGTGGGCGTCTTACAAGGGTATAGACGGGCTCTAGTGGAGACTTACATCAAGATAATTTTTCCAAGTGCAGCTGGGGTGTCTAAACAGATTTAACGAGGCCCAAGTAGGGATCCAAACAATCGACAGTTTTGGCGTCTTACCAGGATGTAGACGGGTTCTAATGGGATAATACGTAAGGATATTTTTGCCCAGTGTAGTTTAGGTGTCTAAATGGGTCTACGGTAACCCAATCAGGGATAAAAAAAATCGTCAGTGTTAGCGTCTTACCAGGGTCTAGAAGGGTTCTAGTGCGAACATAATTAATAATAATTAATAATAACAATAATAATAATTAATAATAATGGGCAGGACCCATTTACAAAAACCGTCTACGACTCCGTCTAAAAATCCATTTAGAACCTTTTAAAACCCTTTTTAAGGCCAGTCACAATGCATAATTTATTGATCCCATTTAGAAAACTTTAGAGCCCTTTATAAGACCGAATACAACGTGGTTACAACCCATGTAGAACCCGATTAGAGCACAATTCCTTGATCCATTTAGAACCCTTTAGGACCGGGGCAGGACCCGTTTGCAAAAACCGTCTACGACTCCGTTTACACCCAGGTATAAGCTCATGTTCTAACTGGGTTCTATCGGGTTCTAAAGGTTTTTTTAAGCAGGGTAGGAAACAAATACTTGCTGAATTTCCTGATTTTGTACCTTTATCCGATTTTTCTCGTTTCTCTAGCCATTTTTTATAATTCAAGCAAGTTTTCTTCGAATGACCGGACTTTTTACAGAAAAAACATTCTATATTTTTGCTTCCTTTATTTATATTAAACGAAACTGTCATAGCGGCTTCACTCGAGGAATTTCCGGCTTCCTTTAATTTTCTATTTCTTTACTCTTCTAAGAGTAAAGCTTTCCAATAGCTGCTAATTTTTCAACTATATCGACTATTAAGTTGATATGTTTTTCCATATCCCCATCTCCCCTTCTTCCTTTTTCTTCCGGATGCTGGTTACAGTTGCTGATACCGAATCTGCTGGAGGATCTTCATTGATGCCTTCCCACAGGCCTTTTGAAGTTAGGATCAATTCTACCAACACTGTTCTTTAGTCACTTTTTGAAAATGAAAAACACTTAATCACTGCTTTAATAAAAAAAAAAACTTTAATCACTGTGCCTCGACAACTGGGCCCATAACCTGTTGTCGTATGTTAGTTTGTTACAGCGTATAGGAAACACAGGATTTAGTAAAAAGAAATGAATAAGTATAATCCAAGAGTTCATATAAAACACATATATTTGAGAAAACACTTTACAAATATTATGTCAAAGAAAAGAGAGGGGTGAAACACTTTATTGTGACTTTAGAGATTTGAATATTAAGTTGTGAAAAGTAAAATTGTCAGCCTTTATGCGCCGATGGTTGTACTGTAACTAAAAATGGACAATAGTACACCCTCTGTATCTCGAGTAGACTGCACCTCACGTACCTGAACTCTCTCTTTGTACCTCTGGGATCTGTGCTGTTTAATTTCTAATATGTACATGACATCGTTTTATTTCCAACACCTTTCTATCCCTACTTCTATCTCTCTTGCTAGGTATCTCTGTCTATCCCTACGGGTATCTCTCCCTTGTTAACTTATTAATCTTCATATTTTAAACATGCATAATAATTTTATAATTACAATATTTTGTACGTACAGTAAGATTCATGTATGTCTTCCCCTGCAAACATGTCAACCCAACCCTGGTTTCCATAAGATTCAAATAGAAACCAGGGTTGGATTGACACGCCCCGATGGAAGGCATACATGAATCTTACTGTACATATTATTCTAATCCTACCACTAACGTATATAACGCTGAAAATCCGCATCTGCAGTGGGATTCCGAGCGGTGTATTCCGTACGAATCCGAATGGACCTCTCTTTTTAACACCTTAGGATAGAAAAAGACATCCGTTCGGATTCGAACAGAATACACCGCTCGAAATCCCACTGGTGTAGGAACGCGAATCCACGCGCACTGAGTTCGCTGTCCAACGCTTAGTTCACTTAGCTAATGAAGGATTTACGAATTATGCTGTAAAGACCAATATCACACATCCGAAAGAGCTCTATCCCAATCTCTTATTCATCCAACTCTATATTTTTCAATCTCTTTCTTAATATCTACAATCTATATCTTCAATTTCCTCATTTTTCTTTCGTCTAATCACCTTTCCCTTTTTAAATCTCTTTTTCAATCGTTATGATCACTAACCTATCTCTTTTAATCTCCTCATTTCTATTCCAGCCTATCTCTCATCTATGCATGTCTACCTCTTTCAATCTCTTTGTCAGTATAATCACTAACCTATCTATTTCAATCCCCTCTTACCTCTATCTTATCTTATTTCTTGTGAGCTTCAAATATGCTCTCAATTAATTAAAAGTAACTACTTTTTTAAAACGAAATAATTGAATTGAAAAGAAATAAACAAGGATGAATTTGAAATTTCGTAAATTCATTGAATAGAAAGCTTAAGACGACGTAAAAATGTTTCGAAGACCTCCTCAAATTTTCAGGCCAGCTGGGCTGCCAGTCACTTGATATTAATATTAAATTAAAGTTACTCATATTATTTAAAATGTCTTTAACTTTCTTTAAATTCTCCCTGAAATTGAACAGGAGTTATAGTATAGTATTTTCAATTTTGGCGTTGTAGTTATATTAGCCCCAGAAGGTCTTTATGTAAACGAGCATATTTAGATACACCAAAAATGAATGTAATATGGAAACACGACTGCTGTTATACTTCATGTGGCTTCTACTTATAAATACAAAAATGCGATTTGGTTGATGGATAGCATATCGATTAGCAATAGGGGATACCAAGCTACCTCAACGATATATTAAATACTTAATCACTTTTTTATGAAAGTAAGATGCACAGTGGTCAGGATCAGGAATCTACAATTTTTTCTCAGTAAAAGTATGTAATTTTGAAATTTGTTTACAATTTTTCTTACTGATAATAAAAAATTTTAATTGCTACAGTTGCTATTTAAATTTCACAAAAAGACCTCACTGCAGTATATAGAAACGAAATAATATACATTCAGAGAGACAACTGATATGTAAAAAAAACAAACATATTCATCGTCATTTTCGCAATTAATACAGACGAAAATCTTCGATTGCTAGTTCACAACACACTTTTCATAAGCCCAGTTTTTTTTATATGAGACACTGGATCCTTTGCTTCCTTGGGATACTTGTCATGTATAAATTCAGAACAGGCCACACAAAAATATTCTTCATTTCCAGAAATGTAATGTCAAAAGTGAAAATAAAAGTAAAAAGTGCCCAGTGGCACATTTTACTTCCCATCCACGTTCCCATAATTTACAATCAACATTTTTGAAAATAAACAGTGTAACGTGGTGGATTTTCACCACATTATTGATCCTCTTCCCAGATTGATTTATCTAAACGGGAAATAAAAGAGAGCAGCCAGTATGAAAACTACTAGCTATTGAGATCCGCTGCATTGCGATACGCAACCTGCTGGCGGAATTAGGAACGTTCAAAAATAGGTAGGTTTTGACATTTCGCATGGGCGATCGCACAAAAATACAGATTTAAAATAAATAAAAGTATAATCATACTTTACAGAGTTATAAAATAAAGCAGATGATAGTAAATGCGGAAGTTACAGTCATGTTTTAAAATGGAATTTTCATCGCGAAAGTCCAAAAGTAATGAGTTTTGTTGCGTGTTTGGTTATGTTGATTATCAACCACAACTTAAAAACATGAAACAGTGCGACTTTTTTATTTTCCAAAATTTCAATTACTACTAAATCAAAAATAATTCTATTCTAATATTTCCAATTAATATTTATAAATATTTGTTCAGCATTTCGAGGTAATATAGAAAAGAAAAATCGTGTTCCGCTTTTGTAAAACTTGTTCCCCCTCAACAAAATTTTTACAAGAGAGTGTAGAATTTGTAAAATCAAAATTTTGTTTAATCGTTAATTTAATTTTCTGTTATTTTGAATGATTTTTTGTCATTTTCACTGCCAACTCAATGGTATTTTTCAAAATCTACCTGTTATTGCCGCCATATTAACATGATTCCGCTGGTAGCACCCTCAAGAATTTAGATCCCAATAAGTGTATGAGAGGTAGCATGCATGTGTGAGAGTTGTGTGATTGACAATAGAAAAAGTAGATTTAAGCGAAATTATCACTGATCTCTATATATAACTGGATAGCGGATGCCGTGTAAAAGTGTTGTGACTCATTGAACGCCATTTTGTTTGGAAATTACTTAGGTTCGGGAAACTTTTTGGCTTGTTTCGACAGCATTCGGTTGATTCGGTTCTTCGCGCTAAAATTTAAATTACGAAAGTTACATTGGTTCTCGATGTTATACGCCTCTCTGCGCATACCCTAATAAGACATTGCTCACACGAAAGAATGTAATCACATAATAATCTATTTTTACCTTTACACTATATTTTAACATTATATTTTAACATAACTAATTCTATTTTTATCTTCACATTACATTTTAATATAACTAATTCGTAAAATAGCTTAGAAGTAGTGTAAGGGAAAAACAGTAAAGTAATCAGACCGCCCGGGTCTGACCAACTACGACGCTCCTGACTAGTATCTACTTAGGGGCCTGGTCTGGGTCGCATCCTACACAGTTCGAAAAGAGCTCACGTTAGCGGCGACCGCTAGTCGGCTGATATATCGTCCGCCCGCAACCGACCCGGCTCACTGAGGTTATAACTGAACTGGCTCGAAACGAGTCAGCAGGAGATTTTTCTGGCTATCGTGCGCCTCCATCTCCGCTGTCTGGCCGTTCACGCCTCGACAGAACCACTAACTTCGGAGGCTGTTTCAGCTTCTAGAAGTTATCTTCCTCTAACGGGGACTGTTTCAGTCCCACGTCAGAGATCTTTTCTCTCGGAGACTAGCTTCTGGTCTTTCGAACCTCCTACCCCACTGTATCTTTCCTTACTATAGAGTTAGACTCCAACTGTACTTTGCTTAATAAAATAGATTTTCCTTTTTTTTCTAACATGGTGAGTTGTCAATGACCACTACCTTTTTTTTCCCAACCCACGACACCGGTGAACGCTGCTCCGGGCTACTAGCCTCGCATCGTTGCTGGAGGTAAGGCGTTGGAACGCCTCTTTTCCGGTAATACCAATACCCTCTCTTCTCAACTACCCACAGGGAAAATCAGGCAAACGGAGGAAGAACTTGGAGAGGGCTAAGCAGCACCGGAGTCAAACAAGGGCGGAAGGTTTGAACCCTTGTGATCCCGACTCTTCAGACGGAACCGACCAGGGAGGAGCGCAACCCGGGCCTCGCACCTTTGGATCCTCCTCTGATCCTCCTTCCCCATATGACCCACGTTTCCCTCCATTATTTAATCCCAAAAACTACCTTCGCAAACCCCCCGTCTCCTCGAAACCTCCTGAAGTCACTCGAGAACCCCAAATTATTCCTGGCCTTAACACTCCCCCTCCATCTCCCCTCCTCGACTTCTTGGACATCCCACTTCATTTCCCATCACCTGAGTTCTTTCCACCCGTCCCACGAAGCCCTCCACCACCGCTACCGGCACCCAACGACCCGGACCGGATCCACTACCAGGCCCAATATTCCCTCTTCAAGGACGCCCCGAGCACCCCGACTTCTACCAGGCCTCCACCTTCACCATCACGGGGGCACCCGTTACGCCTTTTGGCCCAGCGTCGACGGACTAACGCCCGTCGCGATCCAGCGAGACGGGTCCTCTTCCCGAAGAAAAGGGGTGATTCCCTACTAGCCTACCCTCGGAACCTCGACAAATCATCTCCCGTACCTAAGACGCAGGTCGAACGAGACTGGGTTATCGCCAGATTCCTACTGGACCCGCGATATCGGTCCCTGGACACCATACACTGTCCCAATCTGGCGTTTTACCACCCAAATTGAATCTCCACCATCCGGACGAAGACTCCTAGATAAATCCCCGCCAAAAGGGATCGTAACAATTGGCACCCGAAGCGTGGGGCCTTTTAGTGATTGATATTGCTACGAATCTCACACAAACACCCGAGAAAGAATCCTCATGCAAAGAACACCAAATAGAAAGAAGGTAGCTATAGAAAGAACCATCGCTACCAGACGAACACCAATCACTTCCGGAAGTGAACAACAAAATCCGGTGGCGCTCAACGACAACCCAACAACAGCAAACACGATCCAGGAGGATCACACCTCTACTAACAGGGTTCCAGAGGACCAAAAATTCCCACAACAATCACCAAAGATCAAAACACCATGGAAGGAAACAACGTCGAAACGAACCTACTAAACATCCACGCGGAAACAACACTACCGGGTCCATCCATCTCCAACGCCCCCACGGTACCGGTGAATGTACCAAACACAACCTCACCGCATCAGGCAGGAAACATCAGTTCTGCAGAATCCATAGCTTCGTTACCTGCAGCCGCTTCCGCCCACTATCTCACACCACCCACAATGACGCTTGCTGACCTACAGCGCCTGGTTGTGGCCTTCCGTACACCAGCTCACCCACTGCCGGAATTTTCAGGGCTCGAACACGAAGACCCTGGTAAATTCCTCAAAGATATAGAAGAACACTGCCAAAACGCAGGAATACCGACTGCACATTGGACTCGTACAGCCGGAGGACAGCTGAAAGAAGATGCAGCCAAATGGTGGGCCCCTTTCAAATCTTTTGGGATGGACTGGCAGCAATTCCGTGACTCAATTTTGAGTCAGTATGCAGGGACCCCGGTACTTTTCCATCTACGCACGGCGGTTTATCCACGAAGACAACAGGAGAAAGATAACGTAGCTATCTTTCTGCAGAAGAAATTCCTCTTAGCCAAACGGCTCTCACCTACCGCTACCGAGGAGAACATCGTCGAAGAATTGGTCGAACTAACGAAACCGTCCATCAGGGGCACCCTCCGCACCTTCCACTTAAAAACCTTCTCAAATCTCGTAATGCGTGCGAGACAGCTCGAAGCCGACGAAGCTGAAGCCGCGAGCTGCAAGCCAAAATCGACAGAGACAAAGCCGAAGCCCTCACCTGTCACCAATAACCAGGAGAGCAGCCGCCCTGCCAGGAACCAGACACCCAAGTGCCACTACTGCCCGGATTACCACTACCACCGGGACTGTCCCGTTCTGAGAGAGAGAAATCAGCAGTCGGAAAACTGGCGACTGGGTGCGCGGAACGGCGCACCCCCACAGCAACCCGCCGAACCAAGCACCAGCGGCACTCAACGGAACTAAACTCCGTACGAACACCACGAGGGTCACTCCTGTACCTACGTGTTTATGTGGGTCAACGGGAAGCGAACGCCCTCGTCGATTGCGGAGCCACTGACAGCACCATCCGCTCCGACCTACTGTCAACTGAACAGCTAAGAAATTTACTCCCGGGTCCACAAGAAGCCGAACTCGCAGCACGGGACTTCAAGTTGCCACTCCGTGGGACAGTGGAACTAGACGTGGTCATCAACGGAAAGTCTTACCCGGGACGTTTTCACGTTACCGACGGTTTACGCGACGAAGTACTCTTGGCTCGCGACTGGATGGTACGACATGGCGCGATCGTGGACAATATCTCAGATTGTGTCTACATAGGCCTAACCACAGAACGCCAACGAGTTTTCGCGCTCCCTTTACCACAGACCACCAACAAAACTACATCCACCGTCATCCACGAAAAGATCAATGAACATGGATTCTCAGCCAAAGACGCGCCTAAGTTTTGGGAAATCATCGAGAGGCATCAACACATTTTCGACCAGGGAGGAAAGCTACAGAGAGCATTCTCGGTACAACACGAAATCCATTTGAAAACGGATCAACCTTTTCGAGTACCCCCGAGAGGATATTCAGACATCAACAAAAAAGTTATGGATACCGACGTACCCCAAATGCTGGCTGATTGGATCATTGAACCCGTTTCTTCCCCGTACAGCTCACCGCCACTCATCCAGACGAAGAAAGATGGAACGAAGCGCTTTTGCATCGATTTTCGAAAACTCAACGAGCTGACGATCGATACAGCGCAACCTCTCCCTATCATCCATGAGACTCTTAAAGACTTAGGCCAGGCCCGCATTTTCTCCACAATCGACTTGAAGAGCGGCTACTGGCAGATCCCACTTCACCCGGATTCCCGAAAATATACCGCCTTCACAATCCCAGGCGGAGGACAGTACCAATTCCGGGTAATGCCATTCGGATTGAAGAACGCTCCCAGCACCTTCCAGAATTTGATGAGGGAAGTTCTGGGCCCTTACTGGAGGAAGTTCGCCATCGCTTACCTCGATGACATCATCGTCTATTCAGCTGACGTCCAAGAACACCTGCTGCACCTGTCCCTAATTTTCGAAAAATTAGAATTCTACGGACTAACCTGCAGTCCCAAAAAGTGCTTCTTCGGTCGAACCAGCTTGGACTACCTAGGTCACGTCGTCACTGCTGATGGAAACCACCCTCAACCTGAGCACATCCGAGCAATCCAGGAAGCTCAGCCACCCCGAACACGAAAGCAGCTAAGAAGCTTTCTCGGAACATGCGGTTGGCTGAGAGAATACGTACCACGTTTCGCCGAAGTCTCCGCCCCACTTACGGATCTTTTGAACACCAAGAACCCGTACCGTTGGACTACTGACACCCAGAACGCCTTCGATGCCTTGGTCAAGCTGATGGAGAAACCACCCAAGCTGAATCGACCAGATCCCCATCTACCCTACGTCTTACAAACGGACGCCAGCGATCGGGGAATGGGCGCTGTGCTGTACCAAATTGGAGAAGACGGACGACGCCGAATCATTTCGTACGCAAGTGCGAAATTCAAACCGGCGGAAACTCGTTACCACTGTAACGAACAAGAGTGCCTAGCAGTCATCTGGGGCATCCGTAAATACCAAGTGTACTTGGAAGACTGCGCTTTCACACTAAGAACCGACAGCAAGGCTCTAACCTGGTTGGACCAGATGAAAGATTCCAAAAAGAAGCTGACACAATGGGCCAGCTATCTAAGTCGCTTGAAATTCACCGTGGAGCACTGTCCCGGCAAAGACAATGAGCTTGATGATGCCCTCTCACGGCATCCAGCGATCGATGCACCATGTCCAGGCAAACCAGACCTGGAAACAATGTTGCCACCACTTCCGGATACCAGAGACCATGAAGACCACGTCGCACCACCGAGAATCAACGCCCTGGGAGGCCGCTCATTATTCGAAAAGGTATGCGAACGACAACAAACCGACCCAGTGGTCAATCGAGAGGTCGAAAGATGGAACAAGCTGAGAGACCTCGAAAACAGAAACGCGTGCGAAGAACGTTACTTCCAGAAGCATCGCCTTGATGACCACGGTTTCTGGAAACAACATCCCGACGGCCAGGGCTGGTCACTACGAGTACCCAGTGACTTAGTCCAACAGGTCCTCTGGGAATACCATGATGCCTCTCTCGCGGGCCACCCTGGGATGGATGAGACTTTGAGAGATATACAATCTCGCCTTTACTGGCCGGGAATGCGCCGAGACACGCGAAAATACGTAGCCAGTTGCCATCTTTGTATCTGTACAAACGCAATGAGATCCACTAGAGAAGATGCACAGAGACCGAGAATACCAAGAAACTCGTGGGACATTATGGCACTGGATTTAATGGGCCCTTACCCCACATCCTCAACTGGAAAGAAATTCGTCCTCGTCGTCACGGACCTTTTCACGAGATGGACTGAAATCTTTCCGATAGGATCATCAACTGCCATAGTACTGATTTCTCTCATGGAGAGAGAAGTCTTCCCACGATGGGGTTACCCCAAACAAATACTGAGCGACAACGGCCGCCAGTTCGTCAGTCGCAAGTGGCTCGATGCATGCAGACGTTGGGATTGCGAGCTCTGGACCACGCCTTTATACCACCCATGGGCAAATCCAACAGAACGTCGCAATCAAGAAATAAAAAAGGGTATCCGTTCAAGAATCGACCAGGGCGACCACCGACGATGGGATCAATTTCTGCCAGAAATTGCTTTCAACTTACGTCGAAGAAGGAACGCTGCTACCGGACAATCGCCGAGCCATCTCTTATTAGGGAAGAACTTACGACGACCAGGAGAATGGCGGTTCGACGAAGTAAATCCAGTACCACCACAGGATAGGCGAAGACGAGAGGAGAGCGCCAGAGATCACCAAAGGAGGTACCAACAGACTTACGCCGGAAACGAGGCAAATGCACGCCTCTACCAACCTGGAGACTTGGTGTTCGTGAAGAATCATCCTTTATCGAACAAGGAGAAACATTTTAACCAAGGCCTCGCTCTCAAACGCACTGGACCTTGGGAAGTCGAAGCACATTTAGGCGGAAATGTCTACTGGGTACGATGAAACGGATTGCGCAATAAGGTTCATGGAAGACACCTGTTGGCAGCATCACGCGAAGAACCTCATAATGAAGTACCTGTCGAAGAAGAAGTGGCTCACCCAGGAGACCAGGAACCAGTCTTGTCGGACGACGAGGCTCACGAACAGGACGACGACAAAGCGAACGAAGGAGAGGGTCAGGCCGACGTACTCCTCAGAGAAGAGCAGGGTGACGATGCACAATCGCACCATAATCCATCTCTCCCTAACGATAGTTCTTCGGACGAAGAATCTAGCCCTCTTGAAAACAATACAGGGCATCGTTACGAGACGAGAAAGAATAACGCGCCATATTATCGTGACGCACGCCTCTACGCACCTCGACGTACAAACCGCTAGATCCTAACCAGCGACGTCGAGAAACACCACATCATCACACATCTGCGGTGGCTCCGAGCCTCCCGCCGGCGAAATCAGGAGATTCCGCCTCTCATCTCACCTCAGCAGCTGCCTCCACAGCTCTGAAACCGCGACGGCGAACAGCCGCGCACCAAATAAGAAACCCTGTAACCTGCAGAACTCTGCTGGTGGAGTTAAGAAGACTCCACATATCTTTCACCAGAAGAGGTCGAGAGTCAGTGCCCCGCCAGACCGAGATGACTTTGTCGCTCACCTTGGTTAATAGGGACTCTGGCAAGGCCTGCGACACTTCAGCGGATCTGCAATCGTCAGGTCGACATCGTGACGGCGAACAGCCGCACCTCACCGACCTAGAAGGAGTAAGGATTCTCAGCATCTCACTAAGCGAAGTCTGGAGACTTCACCAAACAACAGCCAATTTTAGCGAAGATACCGAGAGATACGTGCGACGGTGGACAACCGCGCCAAGACAAACGGGTCAAAGTAGAAATAAGTTAGATTTACTTATACGTACTTTAGGTAACACGCGGTGTTCTAATCTTTAAACTAATTATAAAATTATCATTCCATTACACACTATTAGCTAGTTAGACCTTCACGAGTACGCAATGTCTTCCCGAGAAAGGGGGGAATTGTTATACGCCTCTCTGCGCATACCCTAATAAGACATTGCTCACACGAAA
>CAJFCO010017512.1:0-11076 GCA_904066015.1 Synergus gifuensis | reverse complement strand
AAAGAGATAGCCCCTGTCGCGCAATCGAAAAAACATGTCTGGCTAAACGACACTTCTAACCGTTTATTTTTGCGGCTTAAAAAATTACGAATTGAAAATATGTGAACAAAATGGCGGATTTTAAGGATTATAGTTGGCTAAAAATTGAAATAATATGACAGATTTGAGGCATTACACAGATTTCGATATTTTTCTGTGTTTGTTTACATTTTTTCGTCCAATGCTCCAACAGGCTTAAGGCCAATAAAATTACGCTTGTTATAATTTTCTCTGTAACGAGTTATTTGGCTCAAAAAATTTTTCGATTTTTCAAGAAAATTCGCATGCTCGTATTTTTTTTTAACGATTGATTCAATTGAAGTAATACTTTTCAGAAAACCTTATATCCTAATGAACATTTCGTTCGCTGGAAGTTTTGGCTTACTTAAACTTCCCTCGATAAACGAAGCGTTTAGAGTTGCGTACCATTATTTTGATACTACTTGGAAAAGAAATTAATAACTTTTTTCATAACAAATCGGAAAAGTTTAAAAGAGCACATCATCTTCCAAACAGTTTGAAGCATAACTCCTCCAATTTTCATATAAAAATATTCAGAAATTTGTCTCTTGGAGTGAGTTGAAATAAAAATATTTAATAAATTTTGTTTTTCAAAAAATCGAGTTTTTCCACTTTCTTTCAGAAACAGTAAGAGAACATTTTTTCAAGAAGAAAAAACATACGTCATGAAATTTCAAAAATTAAATTTTTAAAATAAACCGATATGTGATTTTGCTTCGAGCGTTCTAATGTAAAAACTAATCTAAAAATTCTAACGTTAAAACTTATATGAGAAAAATAGAGTTCAAATCGCAATCCTGACGCTTCAAACAACTACAATTGATCTAGAGGACGAGACTATGTAGCATAATTGATTATAGAGTAGATTAAACGTACTTACCTGAAGTGAAGTTCAATCGAAATTATGTAAGTACGTCTCGTCCGAATAGATCAAACCTTCCCTTTTTATTTCCCTTCTCCCTTGTGCTTTGCGATTTGAATATAAAAAAGCGTAATGGGTATGTGGCCAAAGGGGTGCCCCCTCAAGGACATGTTGAATTTATTTTGCGCGCGCGACTTTAAAATTCTGTGAGTTGGATCAAGCAACTATCGTTACTAAAAATCATGTATGTTATAAAATGTATAAAAAATGTTATAAAATGTATAATGTTATAAAATCACATATGTTATCGTATTTCAAACTCTCTGGAATCTTTGGACCATCATAGTGGAATTCGAACGTTGACAACACTAGCCATTGCACGAGGTTTTTTAATCAACAATTATTGTGTCTGTCTGTGTCTTAGCAACATACTGTCGGTCTGTCGATTGAATAATAATAAACTTGGGACATCAATACTTGATTCTAGATGAAAATTGACATTTATACTCTCACTTCAACATTTCAATTTTTCACCTGCCTCAGGTGTCCAAACGCAACGGGCAGGGCGTCTGTCATTTATAGATTTCAAAAGAAGAGTGATTTCCCTAACATATTAGCCACTAACTAGCTTTTATACTCCCACTTCAAAAGAAAACGTTGCCAGCTCTTAGTCTATTACTCGTCTTTGATGCAAACTAAGTTCATAGGACAGAGAAAGAAACGACAAACTAAAAGAGCACATCCGCTCGAGAGATTCGGTCTTGAAATCAAAGAAATCACGGATCTGGGGACCCTTTTGGAAGTAAAAAGATAGAAAGTCTATCTATTTGAATCTTTTTTAATCTCCAGGATTGAAATAGAAAGAAAAAATGAATCCAAATGTATCCATCCCTATACACGTCAATCTATTTCTATCTCTTTTTTAATCAAAAATAATCTCTTTCCTTTTGAATCTCAATATTTCTATCTTTCAGTATCCTTCGTCTATCTTCTCCAATAATTTCCTACCCTCAATCTATCCACGCCAATCTTTCCTTATTCTCTGTCTATCCACACCAATCTTTTTCTATCCCTTTCGCAATCTATTGCAGCGCCTATCTTTCGCAATCCCTACTTTCCTATCCATCTCTATCCTTGTATAGTCTCTTGAATCCTTTCCTATCATGTCTATCGATTTCAATCTTTATTTTTCTATCTATATTTATCTCTGTTGGATCACTTTAATACTATTTTATCTCTCTTGAAGTATACTACCAAAACCCTATCCTTTCCAATCCTTATTCTTCTATCCATATCTGTCCTTGTACAATTATTTCAATCTTTTTATACCACATATATTTTTCTGTTTCTATCTGCCTAACCATTTCAACGCTGTTTTGTCTCTTTTCACAATTTCAATTTCTTTAAAATATAAAATCATGAAACTTATCTACATTTTAATTATGATTATAAGTAATATCTATGAGATATAAAAAAGCGGATCTTATAAAAAGATAAAAATAAAAAGAGTCGAACCAAATTAGTGCAAGAAAATAAAAAATAAAAAGGCGTACTAAACAAGGATTATGATAAGTTAAAACAAAAGGGGTCTGATAGAGATATGTTAGTGATTATACTGACAAGAGAGATTGAAAGGGGTAGAGATGGATAGACGAGAAATAAATGAAGAGATTGAAGATATAAGTTATAGATTTAACAAGGAGATTGAAAAGGATAGAGTTACAGAAACGAGGGATAGTTTGGGATAGAGCTCGTTTGGATGAATGATTATGCATTTTCAAAATTTGAAAATTGATAAGTTTGGAAAATCCGACCGTCATGCTACGCGCACGGAAAGGCGAATTCTCTCTACTTAAATTAAATCGTCCTGCACAACACTGAACAGAAACCTCGATAGCTTCCAGGTTTCCAGGAATCTCCCGGGCGATCCTAGAAACTGACGAGACTGATGAACCTGAAATTCTGGACTGAAACAAATCGTTACGAGTAAGGAAAAGAACTAAGAAAGAAACACGGAATTCGAATTTGCGGAATTGCTTAACGATTTAGAAATTCAGGTAGGGATTAGATGGTCGCAAAAGTGGCGCATATCAATTTAAATACAAAATTTACTTCTTTTAAAAGTGTACTCCCGGTAAGAAGGAGTTGATTGATAAGCATAGAATGGCATTAAAAAATACTTACATTTCAGTGCCTTTAAATGCGTACTAATTGCATTTTTGTCCGAAATGCCATTGAATGCGCTTTATTGGATAAAACTAGCCTCGGTTTAATGCGTTTGAATGCGCACATATGTCAAGGCTTTAAACTGTCTACTTGATAATGCCGTTGCAAAAAATTTAGTTAACGCCTTTTAATGCGGTTGAACGGTTTTCAAGCTACAATGCCATACAATGCGTTTTACAAAACAAAGTAGAAAATAGGTTCAATGCCACTTAATGCGGTTCAAGGCCATTAAATGCGATTAAATGCTATTTAATGCGCTTTCAATGGCATTTCGGACAAAAATGCAATTAGTACACATTTAAAGGCATTGAAATGTAAGTTTTTTTAATGCCATTCTATGCGTATCAATCAACTCCTTCTTACCAGGCTCGTATTCATACTGTATTTTTGTATATACGGACTTAATTACCTATGAGATCCTACGTGGGCCTAAACAATTAACTCCTTTCAATGTAAATAAAAAAAATGTATTATGTAAAAAAATTTGATAGATTTTATAATAATATACAATAAAATAAAATTAAAAAAATTTTCCTCAAATTATTTCCTTACTATCCCGGTAAGAAGGAGTTGATTGATACGTATAGAATGACATTAAAAAAAACTTACATTTCAATGCCTTTAAATGCGTACTAAATTGCATTTTTGTCCGAAATGCCATTGAATGCGCTTTATTGGATAAAACTAGCCTCGATTTAATGCGTTTGAATGCGCACATATGTGAAGGCATTAAACTGTTTACATGATAATGCCGTTGCAAGAAATTTAGTCAATGCCGTTTAAGGGGTTAGTACCAAAGTTTTCACCTTTTTTAAGAATTTTTTTTTTCAAATTAAAATTTATATTACAGATTCTAACTTTTCACACATGAATATAGATATAAAACACTATTACAAAAAATTTTTTTTTTCTTTAATGATAAATCTGGCTGGTATGGCTGCCGGAAGTTACCCATTTTAAAAACTGGTCGCCATTATATCTCAAGTTTGGAGGCTCGGAAACAAAAAATCAACGAGATTTATAAAGGTTAGACTTGTCGCTATCGCGTGAACCAGAATAGTTAAAATTAAATAGTTAAAATAGAAAAAAATAAATACAAAATGGCCGACTTGAAAATTTTTCACTTTTTTTTAAATCGTAAATTGTTTTAAAAAAGGGTTAAATATTAATCAATAATTATGATTCTCGTTCATGCGATGAAAACATATGTGTAGAATAACATATTAAAATTTCAGCCCGATCGATACAAAAGTTTTTTCTGAATCATGGCGACCAGGTTAGAAAACGTTGTTTCGAGAAAAACAAGTTTAGTTCTTGTTCTAAAATACAGGGTGATCCATTTTAATCTATAAGTATCTTCTAAAATACTTTATTTACGAAAAAATGGTTTAGACAAAAGTTGACGAGAATCGAGAGGGCCATTTAACTGTACCATCAATTTTGACCTTGAGTTCAATTTTCAAGGTCATTTGCTTCAAACGCGCGCCAAATGCACGTTCGGCGCGTGCGAGATGCTTACATTGTTTTGCGTTTTTCGATCTGTTCTCGATATTTATGACCAAAATAACGATTAACCCAACAATTCTATTTATTATAAGAATTTCCACTTTTTAGAAAATCGATACTAACCCCTTAATGCAGTTGAACGGTTTTCCAGCTCTAGGGGCGCATCCAGGGGGTTTTAGGGGTTCAACCCCCCCTGACATTTTTGACATTGTATATCCGACAATAATAATAATAATAATAATAATAATAATAATAATAATAATAATAATAAACATACAAAAAGTCGATGTATTGTTCATGGATATTTTTACCCCCCCCCCCCGAAATATTTTTCTGGATCCGCCCCTGTCTAGCTCCAATGCCATACAATGCGTTTTACAAAACAAAGTAGAAAATAGGTTCAATGCCATTTAATGCTGTTCAAGGCCATTTAATGCGATTCATTGCCATTTCATGCGAATTCAATGGTATTTCGGACCAAAATATAATTAGTACGCATTTAAAGGAATTAAAATGTAAGTTTTTTTTAATGCCATTCTATGCGTATCAATTAACTCCTTCTTACCGGGTATATGTCCCCTCTTTTGTTATACGTGCCGTAACGCTGCGCTGATCTGCTAGAGAAGTGTTTAAAACATGTTATGCAACATTCTTCTTGAAGAGCTAGCACGATAGCCTTCTGCAGTATTTCACTGACAGGAAGTTAAACTGTTTCATTTAATAATTTCGAAAAACTTCTTCCTTTTCTTTTGTGCTGGCTTCTCTTCGTCATTCTTTTTTATCAATTATTCCAACCAATCTTCAAAAAAGTTAAGGCAATGGATCGAAAGTTTTTATACTACCTATTTTTCTGAGCGGTATGGTGTAACCCCTTAACTATTTCTAATGTTTAACTGTTTAAAGAATATGCAGAAAAAAATAAAAATCAAATTTTTAAATTATGAGAAATGTAACCTCTTATGTTTTCGTTCTTATGTTTTCGCTATCATTATCTCAAGGTCTGAAAAGAAAAAGGAACATCTATTTCATATCTGCACGAGTTCTTCTATCCCTCTAATTTTTTCCAGTGTTTCTACAAGTATTAGCAAACAAATTAAATGCCTGCACAACCACGTCCGACAAGGCCTCACAATTAGAGGTATTACAAATTAATTACGACGCCTCGGTAAAGACACTGGAGTCAGTTTTGCGGGATTCAATCTTGAAATGGGCTGCTTGCGGTATCAAATGGATGCCAAACAACTTACCCCCATTTTCCTTGTAGACACGCCAAGTCTATACATATATTTTAACCTTTATTTTCTTAAAATTATAACTAGATACAATATAAAATCTTATTCGATACTCAATCTTAAAATCGGTTATTATTTTGAATAAGGTTACGTCCGCCATTAATATATTAATACACAATTGGCGGAACCACTAGCTAGTTGTAATTACTATTTGGTAGAAAGGAGTGGGACGAATAATCAGCCAGTATCATATAATTAAATAAGAATAATTAAAGACAGAATTTAAAATCAAAAATGTTTAATAACAATGCATAAAATTCAATCTCATTAACAAATTAAATTTCGTTCTGGAAATTTACAAAACAGATAAAATGGAAGCGTAAAACATTCGAGAATCAAACAAAAGAATACACGAAATAACAAAAGAACGTTGTTATAACTAATTCTAATCTACAAAATTAGGATCTTTCGTTCTATTTCTCCGGATTGGATTATAAAACGAAATTACAATTAACAAAATTCAATAAACTAAATCATAAATTCGCAAAACAAAACAAACATATTTTATTAAATAAATAAGCAGAACAGGGTCAAAATATCACATAAAAGGGCACACTATAAATCAAAATTATGATAATTTTAAAGAATTATTACAATTTTGGAGTCATCCAATACTAAATATGGGGAAAAAAATTCACCAAACATAAGGGACATAAATTACATATTACTCAATATTAAAATTAAGAGATTAAAGCAATAAACATAGAATAATTCTAAAGAATTATTCTAAATGCACTAAAATCACAGAATAAGGAGAATAAAATATAGATTTACGAAAATTCTAAAGAATTATCTTAAAACACAATGCAAAAGGGTCAACAATAACTAAATAATTCTACAGAATTACTTAAGACAACATTCAGGATTATAAAACTGAACATAGCAATTGAACACAAATGACGCCGTAGGGCTCGATTCGGATTGGCTGATTCCAAAAGATCTGACTATCGTTCCTATGGAGAGTTTTAACAGAAATCCATCAGGCTTGTAACAAGAAAGGGTGCTATAGTGATCCAAATATTCATAATTCCTTTTTAAAGTTGATGAGTAAAAACGATTCCAACTTGAACCAAATTGTTTTTGATTCGTCCTTTTAATGTCCCAAATAATTTGTAGGGGAGAGTGGGGTAATGCCGAACACCTAAGGAAAAACTAAGATAAAATAAAAATTTCATGAAAAATGTTTATTTTTGATTATTATTAACTAACAATTTTTATATAAAATAATGTCGCCTTTATTGCAAAAATCGTAGAGTAACGTAATATATAATGAAAATAAGAAAACATTAGACTTCAGAATTACCCCACGACCATGGGGTAATTCCGAACACTCGGTAGGGTAATCACGATAACGAAGTGTTAGTTTTTTTTATTACTACAGAAATCGCACTTAAAACCTCTTGATGTGCTTTCTCCACTCAGATCTGTATTTATTTGTACTCTAAGAAATCGTAATATAATTATTTACCAACCCACATTTATATTCATTTGAATCCATTAAAAAAATTAGATGAAAAATGTCGAAAATATTTGTTCACTTACTATCTGTTTGTTCTTACTATTTGTTCACTTAATATCTGTTCACTTACCATGAACAGCGTGATCGGTTTCACTCTACCACTGCCTGTCCAAAGCTACTACTATTATTGTCCTTCGACTGGTAGAGGCAAGGTCGGTTTTCCTTCTCGGATATAGCGAAACGGCTCAGTTCGGAATTACCCCACGTTCCGCATTACCCCACTCTCCCCTACGTAACGCTGGCCAAAATAAAATAGATGATAACAAAATGTAGGAACTCTCAGGGTTGCGTAGGAATGTACTGCCAATTAGATGAGCCTCGTGCACAAGGCTTTTCAGGTAATATATTTGAAAGTCCATGACAAAACCTTCCAAAGAGACGGAAACTCAGGGGTTCATAAAAGAGTGGCATGCAGAAAGGCACTAGAAATAATTCGTTGTTACAGATTGAAAGAGGAGAATTCACTGTAAGACAAATTGTATTTAGGATGCCATAATTCCTGTTATATTATTATTTTTAAGCACTCATTTTTTGTAAAGAAATCTAATTTGCTAGCTAAAGAGGAATTAAATATTATAAAATTTTAAAGTAATTTCACGTTCTAGATACAAGTTCTTTTAAAAAGGGAGTAAGGCATACATTTTATTTTTTGTAATACCTAAATGTAAAACTACTTGGTTCAGACACGGAACCTCCCCTCCCCCATGTAGACCAATGAGGCCTTTTATCGAATCGCCCGCCTCTAAAGAAACCACATAGTTTATGGAAGACCCCAAAGATGTCAAGCTGACCGGTCTGAAACAGGCCCCCCTAGCCTCAATGCATTTTCAAGAGACAAAGTTTCTTAGCGACTTGGGTACGAAGTACAGTGTCCTGCATTAATGCCTTCCTTTGAAAACAAGTCAACTCAACCCTGGTTTTCCTTAGAATCTTAAGGGAGGGGTTCGGTCCATTCGATGAAAAAATACATGTTTTTAGGAATTTTTTTAGGCGATACAAGTACTGCTAGTTTATTTTGACAATATGTAACTTATAGTACAACTTGGAGACTATATTCCTGGAAATTTATATTGAAAAATATTAAAAATTGAGCGAATAACAGCGAATCTCCGGAGGTGCCTCGAAAAAAAGGTGTTTTGCGGTGGACATGATAACTCGAGACAGAGTCATCAGAAACAAAAAATTCAAATTCGGTTTTATAAAGGAAATATTTCTTGAGGTAACGCTGGGACGATTTTTTTTTTCGATTTTTGAATTTTTGGTAGCATTTGGAAGCCAAAAACACGATTTTCGCTAAAAAAAAATCGATTAATTTGTTATTGTAAAATCAACAATTATCTTAAAAAACGAAAAAGGCTTCAGCGCTACCTGGGGAATTATGTGAAGAACAACTGTGAAAAATTTCAAAACGATTGGCCCGATAGATTTTGAATTATGCTGTCCACCGACTTTAGAAATGACACTTTTCAGGAGAACGCTTTAAAGTAAGCGCGCCGCATGTTTTCAAGCAAATATACGAAATCGAGGTGGAGCAACTGACCATATATTTCCGCCATTTTTGTTCCGATTGACCTGAAATTTTTACATAACATTCTTAAAATGTTGTTCTATCAAGTAAACTAGCTGTGAAGTTGTATCAACTTTTGTGCTCATTCAATAAGCACTTTGCGTCCTGTAAGCAAGTATGATTTGCTTCCTCATAGAGGAAGCATTAAGTACTCTTTACATCAACATTAAATTTTGATTATTTGAGTAGTTACATTCAAAAAATTCATTTTCGAAAATTACAATAAAGCACAACTTTCTTATTTTTCAAAGAAATGCATTAATCTTACAGGTCAATCGATTCGTCTCGACGCAAGGAACCTTTACTTTCCTTACGTCAGCTTCGAATTTTGAATATTAGAAAAGTTGTAGTTGAAAAACTAATTTTTTGAAATTAAATAGAACCATAACTTTTTTATTTTTCTATGAAATGAAATAATATTATAGACCAATCGATTCATCTCGATGCAAGGAACAGTTATTTTCCTTACGTCAAGTCAATATTTTGATTATTTGGAAAGTTATAGTCGAAAAATTAATTTTTGAAAATACAATTAACCATAACATCATTATTTTTTAATGAAATGCATTAATCATATAGGTCAATCGATTCGTCTCGAAACAAGGAATTTTTATTTTCCTTCCATCAGCTTTCAATTTTGAATATTTGAGAAGTTATAATGAAAAAATGAATTTTACGGAAATTATAAAAGTACACCAAACTTGTAAAATTAAATATTTTGTTAAACCCTTGTAAGAAATTCAACTAGGTGTATAGTGGAAGAATTATGCAAAATTTCATCAATTTATCTCTACGCGTTTCCAAGATATTGCAGGATCGTGACATACATACGTACACACACACACACATACATCCGGACAATTTTTCAGGACATCTTGTTAGATATATTGCCCTTGAAATATGTCAAAAAAACCTTTTTTAGGAAACTGGATTTTGTCACCACTACAAAGCTTCCTCTATGAGGAAGCAAAGAATTTAAAAAATTCGAAAAAAAAGCTTAAATACGGAACCCCCCCCCCTTAAAAAAGCTCTTTCAAGCAAGTATACGAAATCGAGGTGGAGCAACTGACCATATATATTTCCGTCATTTTTGCTCCGATTGACCTGAAGCTTTCACACAACATTCTTGGAATGTTGTACTATCAAATAAAAAAATATAAAAAATTCGAAAAAAAAGCTTAAATACCGAACCCCCCCCTAAGGAAACCAGGGTTGGGTTGACTTGTTTTCAAGGGAAGGCATTAATGCAGGGCACTGTACCAGTAAATGTCCAGTGGGGACACTGCAGTCGTCCTCAATACAAACAAATGTGTCTTTAGTAATTAGACACACACAAATGTACTGTAAACTTAAAGCCGCCCTGATCCTGGACGCCTGTCACCTGGATTCTTTTTGAATCGCCAAAAAACACTTAAAAAGATCCAAAAAAGATTCAAAAGCGAAGCGTTGCCAGTTTTTTATATCAATTTTAAAAGATGTTATTGTTTTTAATCAGGAGAAAGAAAATGAAAGAATTCACAGAACGCTGGAGTAAACTGCACAACTTCTGCTCGTATTGTTTATTGAAAGTTATGTAATATTTTCAGTGCAATTATATTAAATTATTAAAGAATCAATTTTACTACTAATAATTACTAATTTATATTATTAACATTATTTATTAATTCATATACTACTATTATTTTACTACTAATAATTTATAGGTTAAATAACTTTGGTTAGATTACAATAACACACACATACGTTCGGTACTTATCACTGACAACAGGCATATTTGTGTTGACGTCAGCTAGCGCCCTCGACGGACATTTACCTACTGGTACTTCTAACACAAAACTTTCTTTGTTCCTCGAAAATGCATTAAGGCTTGGGGGGCCTGGTCTGAAATCCTTGGCAGCAGTGTAGCCCTCATTCCCATGGATCATGCTCCTTCCCTAGTTTGGGTAGGAATAAGACCACTCTGTTACCCCTCCATGCAATGGGCACGTGCAGTGCTTCCAACGCGGGCCCTAAACTCTACTGCGCATGCGTTGCACTCGGTATT
>CAJFCO010017511.1:49111-73907 GCA_904066015.1 Synergus gifuensis | reverse complement strand
AGGGATTTAAAAGTTTTTCGTGGAATTATAAAGGAATTAAGAAACTTATAAGAATTTTAAGAGATTTTAAGGAATTATAAATATTCTCGTGGAATTGAAAAAGATTTTAAAAAGCTTGTAAG
Organism: Synergus gifuensis; assembly: GCA_904066015.1. Classification (NCBI taxonomy): domain Eukaryota; kingdom Metazoa; phylum Arthropoda; class Insecta; order Hymenoptera; family Cynipidae; genus Synergus; species Synergus gifuensis. Next base: position 73,785 of record CAJFCO010017511.1, on the reverse strand, counting down.
AATTTTAAAAAATTTTAATTACTTTAAAGTGATTTTAAAGAATTTAAATTTTCCTCATGGAAGTTTAAAGGATTTCACAACATCTTTATGATTTATAAAAGAGTTTGTAGAAGTTTAAGGAATTTCAAGAGACTTTCAAGAATTTTAAGAAATCTCTACGTATTTTAAGAGATTTTAAAGTTTTTCGTGGAATTCTAAAGGATTTTAAGAAGCTTCTAAAAATTGTAAGTAATTTTGACATTTCAAAAATGATTTGAAGGAATTTTAATAGTCCTTATAGAATTTAAAAAAATTTCAAGTCATTTTTGATTTTTAAAAGATTTTGTGAAATTTTTTATTTCAAGAGTTTTTTTTATAGATTTTAATGCACTTTAGGGAATTTTAAAGAATTTCACGAAATTTTTATGATTTGTAAACGATTTTATATAATAATTGTAAACGGTTTAATGGAATTTTAAATATTGTAATGGAATTTTAAGATATTTAATGATGTTTTTAGGAATTTCAAAAGATTTCAGCGAATTTTAAGGGATTTCAGTTGGTTTTCAATAATTTTAAGAGAGTGTTGTCCATTTTAAGAGATTCTGAAAATGTTTTATGGAATTTTGAAGGATTACAGAAAATTTTAAGAGATTTTTAGAAATTTAAAAAAATTTTGAAGTTTTTCTTGGAATTTAAAGTATTTCAAAGGATTTTGAGGAATTTTAAAAAGTTTAGTAAAAATTGAAAGGATGTCATGAAATATTAACAATTTTGAAGGGATTTCGTGGAATTTTAAGATGTTTCTATGAATTAAAAAAAATTTCAATAAATTTTAAGAGACCTTTTCAAAAGTTGTTGTAAATTCGAGATTTTTACGAATGTTAAATGCTCTGAAGTGATTTTAAATTTCAAAAGATTTAAAGTGATATTATACGAAATTTTTGAAAAATTTCAATAGTATTATTCTTGAAAATTTATATTTATTTTTAATTCTTTTCTGTCAGAGAAATTTTTCTGTGAGTCAGGGAAAAGTCAGGGAAATTGAAAAATTGAATTTTGTGGCCACCCTGTTCTTTTAGTTATCAATTAAAACTTTAACATTGAACCAGGAAATATCCAATCATCTTTTGTAATGAAAAAAAAAATAAATTTTTTTATCCTTATTCCAGGATTGCTGAAGAAAGATCCGAATAAGAGACTCGGTGGAGGCCCGAATGACGCAAAGGAAATAATGGACCATGCCTTCTTCTCATCGGTGGATTGGTCGGAATTGGTACAGAAAAAAATTGCTCCCCCCTTCAAACCCCAAGTGGAGTCTGACATTGACACTCGTTACTTCGACAGAATGTTCACTGGTGAAAGTGTAGAGCTAACGCCTCCCGATCAAAGCGGTGTTTTAAGCAGCGGAAGTGGATTAAATTCGATAGCAGAAGAGCAAGAGCACTTTCCTCAGTTTTCTTACCAAGACAGTCACTCGGCTGCTGCTTCTTCCAATGCCTCGAACTCGAACAATCACTGACATATTAATTTATTTGATTTACGCTTTCTAGAATGTGTTAGCGGGTGAATTGAATCATTGCCTTCGTTTTGTGAAATTATTATAAAGAGGTTGTTGAGCGAAGGATAATACTCGTAAGGGTACAAGGATTTAATATTTTTAAACAGATCGGATTTTGAATCGCCTTTACATCTGTGATGCATTTTGGTGCATCTTTAGCTATTTTATAAACATATCTTCAAACAGCAGATTATGGTATATTCCATATGGTACAGTACGATCATTTTTATTTACTTTGAACCTATTTAATCAAGTACACTGCAAGAAAAGCTTAGGTGATAATAAGCTGACATTTTACTTGCAGTGTGTGCAGTTAATCAGCCAAAGCGATCATTAATTTGCTCTAATCGTGATGAGTTCTATGGTAATGAAAACACAGAGTACATTTAGTAAAATTGAAACTCTTTTGCAGTATATAAATTGCAGTTTCTCACCACTGTAAACAAAGTTTTAATTTGAAATTATGTAAAGTCGTCGTTATATTACAACGTTTAATGGAAAGTTAGTTTTCAAATTCACTATGATAAGAAATTAATAAATAAATACAATTTCTGCCAAAAATGGTAGAAATTCTTTTATTAATTTGCTCGTAAAGACTCATTATTCTCCTTACAACTGATCGTAATTTTTTAAAAATTATAATTTTTACATATTTGTAATATGGAGTACCAGATTGTACCAGATTTAAAGAGCAGAAACAACGTCTGCTTGTGTAGCGAAAAGAGCGCCACTAATTTGTAACCATTTGTAACTATTAAATAGTAGTTTGAGATTTTAATACAATATTATTGAAGAATATACAATAAACATTGACTTTCTGATCATACACGGAAAGAAAAATCCAGGCATTAGTGCGTGAACACATGTCGTGCTTTAATAGCAAGGTATTTCTCTTGTGATATATTCATGGATGCATCTATTAATCGCATGATGCAACTCTACGGAAAATAAGCACAAGTCACATGCAAAAATGCCAAGAGTTACTTAGGTTAGTAGCAAGCGCTGCTGTGCTCTAATACCGTGAACTTAACCGAGCGAAATTTCCAAGAGTCTCACGGAGTTTTGCCGTGAGTCTCTTTGCGATTTGCCTTTAGGCCACGCCTCCTGCCTAACTGACACATATATACAATACGTGCAATCACAACGCTATTAAAAATCGCATTTTTCAATAATTATATTTACTTTGACACTATAAATGCTATAAATGCGCCGGCACGAACACGAGGTGAACAAAGAAAACATAAAGAAAACGCACTGACGCAATAATGAATCATGCATCTGATACCAAATTGTATCAGGAGGCGTGGCCTAAAGGCAAATCGCAAGGAGACTCACGGCAAAACTCCGTGAGGCTCTTGGAAATTTCGCTCGGCTAAGTTCACGGTATTAGAGCACAGCAGCGCTTGCTGCTAACCCAAGTAACTCTTGGCATTTTTGCATATACGTTCGTGGGTTTAGAGCAATAGGGCATGTCTTGCTTAAAACTCATGAAATTTTAGGAAACAAAGCAAAAGGCGCCTGTGATATGCGCCTGACAAATAGTCCATGCGTTAATACCACGAACTCTCTTGCGCTTTTTCTTTCCGTGTAGTCAAATAGTTTTGATAGAAATGATTTGCAAGTAAAATAAAAAAAAATGTAAATATCACCGAAGCTTTTTTTATAGTGTTTTTAAAATGACTAAACGTCAAATGGATTGTTTTTCTCAAATTATAGAAAATCTTCCTGGACAATATTTTTCCGGAAAATTTTAAGAGGGTAGATCTTTTTTTTGTCTTCGAATTTTTTTATATCATTGTTATGTCCATTTTACAAGCTCTAATTAAAAGGGTTTTTTTTATTTTCACCTGCATTATACGAATTATTGTCTAAAGCAACAAAGATTAGTTACTCTGTATAATAAAGTATCTAGAATAACAATTGTAAAATAAACGTATCGTATAAACGATGCAGAAAATAAAGAAAGAGATAAAGTGGATAAATAAGATAAGTTGATTAATCTATGAAGCTGTGCAAAATATCGCCTTCTGTAATTGTGTAAAATATTCGTAATGTAATCTATTTAGGATGCAGTAAAAGTTGGGAGGAAGTATAAGTACAGGGAAGCACTTTATATTCGGGTAAGTCCTCTCGTACTGTGCAACATTGTCGATTAATAATACATTGATTTACCGAATGCGAAAGAAAAAAAATACACTATATCAATAAGAAATTATATATATACACTATGATAATGATGATATTACTATATACATATATTTATATTTTAACAATTAAATGATTATGCGCTATAGATTATTCTTTTTATTTTAATTCCTTCACGCAAAAAAAAGAATCTGTTAAAGTTACAGATTCAGGTCTGTTGGACATTTCTGCTATTTTATCAGATAAAATCTGATAATCTTACAACTCTATCTGTGAAATTTACAGAAATGCTTCTGTTAGTCACCTGCTAACATAACAGAAAGAATCTGTTATATTTACAGATTCAATCTGTTGAATTTAATATTTGCGTATAACTGAGTCCATTATGGAATTTTATTATTTATACAACAAATATCGATTAAATCATGTTCCTAATTAATAATTGTTTTTAAGGTATTTATTTTTATGTTAGAAAGTACAAAAAATCTGTAAATGTAAAATTTACAGATTTTATCTGTAGAATTTACAAATTTTTTCTGTAGATTCAACAGATTTTTCTGTAAATTCAACAGATTTTATCTGTAAATCCAACAAAAATTTTCTGTAGAATCTACAGAAATAATCTGCTGTCCCTATTCCAGCAGATTAAATCTGTAGATTCTACAGATTTTTCTGTAGATGCAACAGATTTTTTTTCTGCGTGTTCTTATTATGACAAGAGTGAAGTTTTCTGGATAAAAAATTTCGAAATTTTATTTGTAAGATATCTTCATTCACTAAATTAGATTTATCACATGTAGAGTACAACTTTACTTAACCCTTAAAGTGTATTCTGGGTTTCAGACTCGAGATTTTTTCTACGGTTTCACTAGAAGTACTGTTGTTACCTATCTTCAAAATTCTTTTTATATTCAAAAATGTTTTTCATGCTTCTAACTTACAGTATATTGCAAAGTGACGTTTCATAGATATACTGTTAAATTTCCAATTATGTAAAAATATACAATAGCACTTTAAGGATTAATTACAACATGGTTAACATACTTCATGAAAATTGTGTTGAAGTAAATAAGAGTATTGAAATAACTTAAAAAATTTGTGACAATTTTGTAAGAATTACTTACAATTTTTTACTTAATTTTCTGTTGATATTTTGACAAATTCTGGATATATTTAAAAAATTAATTAAAAAGTAAAATTCATTAAAAACTGTGTCTTTGTAAATAAGAGTATTAAAATAACTTAAAAAATTTGTAACTATTTTGTAAGAATTACTTACAATTTTTTACTTAATTTTCAGTTGATATATTGACAAATTCTGGATATATTTCATCTTTCACGAGCCAAACGTGATCGATAATTGCACCTTGTTTGTCATCAGAGACCTAGAATAAAATTTAATATCAATTGTAATTAATAATTAAGTTAATATCATAAATCTTACTTGTGAAAGTGAGCTCCTACCTGCTCCAAGTAAAGGTGAGTTTTGTTGAAAGCTTTCATTCTCGTATATCCGTAATCCGAACTACGGAAAGCGGACCAAGTTGGGCTTTTAGGTACAAATTTCTCTCTACCTTCTTTGCAACCTGCTGATCCTGTTACAATATGAACTGGAGCTTTGTAGTTTGTGTAAGGCTTCTCGTAACTTCCATTGTATACCTTAAGTTAAAATAAATCAACAAGAGTTAGTTTTATATTTTGGTTTTGGATTTGTTTAAAAATTGTAAATAATTTAACAAGAGGTTTAGTTATACATTAAATTTTGAAACTACCTGGAAGTCGTAAATGGGCCACAATCGTTCATAACTATGCTCGTGGGCCCAAATTTCAAGATCGACTTTGTATTTAAAAAACAACTTTTCGAGGCCAAACCAATTAAACAAAGGTAAACCAACTCTCACAAGAGATTGATGATTTGTACAGTCATCTGCATTGGCATTACTGCAGTACATTGGCCTGTGACCGAAGGTCACAATCCATGGCCTGATTGATCTGCAAAATTAATATTTAAAATCAAATTTCAAGTCATATTTAAAGTTAAAAAATAATTTATATTTGGAATTAAAAACCTACCTGACTTCGGGCCTATTAGCTTCCTCCAAATCTTTTTCAAGCCATTGAAATTGTTTAACTAATTGTTTAATTCCGTAGTTCATAAAGTAATAAGCTTCAGTTTCTATACCAATAAAATGAATAGGGCCCATGTTGAAACTGTACCACAAGCTTTCTGAATCTCCTGGCATTGAGAATCTAGCCCTGCAGTAATTTATCAAATTAATTAAAGGTTTCCTAACAATTGAAATTAGGATGAATTTAAGGGTGTTAGAGCCAAGTTTTAATCTAAAAATTCAATTTCTTCATTTTACTCAACAAATATTAAATTTAGAAGTTTTTCCCTCTGTAAAATTAATCAATTTTTAACTAGAATTATGCGAACAGAGCGAGACAATATCTAATTCAAATATTTTTTAAGTAAAATGAAAATATTGAATTTTGAAGTTAGATTTTGAATTCTTCGTTTTATGCAAAAAGTATCGAAATTAAATACTTTTTCGCTCTGTACACAGCCTTATATTTGAAAAAAGATTAGTGCTACAGAGCGAAAAAATATTTATCTATAATTTTCGTTGTGTAAAATGGAGAATAGAATTTTGAGCTTAACACTTGGGTCCAACGCCCTTAAACAAGGAAGTTAAACAATTTAATTACCTATAATTACTAAAATTGTATTTCTCTTCGTGATTTCCGGCGACGGTCATATAAGGCAGGTAAGCGGCAATTCCTTCGATTTGCTGCATAAATTCGTCTCCAACTTTGGCGTCATTTGAATGCATATCGTAGGCAAAATCTCCGACATGAATCACAGCGTCATAAAGTCCTCTTTGAGTTTCTTTCTGTAGTCGCCCTAAACTTTGAGCATTTTCGTTTCCCATATCACCAAAAAGAACTATTTGTGGAGCCCATGAAGATGAGTTGTCTGGTACTGTGGTGAAGAAGAATAGGTCGGACCATCCCAAGCTACTTCCGCAATGATATGCTGGAAATTTAAAAAAATTATTTAGCTTCTAAGAGAAATTTACAAAAATTTGTAAAGCACAAGCGTGGGCAAGCAATTCAAAGAAAGTAAAAAACTTTTTGCACTAAAAGTACTATTATTCAATATAATTTTTATTGTATTTAAAAACAACAAAAAAATTTTTAAAACTTACTATATTTACTGCTGGGGGTTAAATCCTTCAGATAAACTCGATGGAAGTATTGTTTACTTTTCTTCACACCACCGTCAACGAAAAGCGTGGAATTTCCACTCGCAGTTAGAATTAAGCCATCTATTCCATATTCAACAATAGATTCTTTCGTGTCATCCCTCGTGCTCCAGGTGACGACAATGTCATGGGTATTCTCTGTATAAAATATTTGAATTGAATTATTAGATTAACAAACGAGCAAATTTAAATTACAGATGAAAAAAAAATTCAATTTTTCAGACAAACTTCCCTGCCAGAAAAGTATTAAAAATGCGTATAAATTTTCAAGAATAATACTATTGAAATTTTTCAAAAATTTCGTATAATATCACTTTAAATCTTTTGAAATTTAAAAACACTTCACAGCATTTAACATTCGTAAAAATCTCTCGAATTTACAACAACTTTTGAAAAGATCTCTTAAAATTCATTGAAATTTCTTGAAATTTCTAGAAACATCTTAAAATTCCACGAAATCCCTTCAAATTTGTTAATATTTCATGAGATTCCTTCAATTTTCACTAATCTTTTTACAATTCCTCAAAACCTTTGAAATACTTTAAATTCCAAGAAAAAGTTTAGTCTTTTAAAATTCCTAAAAATCTCTTAAAATTTCCTGTAATCCTTCAAAATTCCATAAAACATTTTCAGAATCTCGTGAAATATTTTTAAATTCCACGAAGAATTTTAAAATCTCTTAAAATGCACAAAAATTTCTTTATATTATTGGAAATCTATTGAAATCCCTTAAAATTCGCTGAAATCTTTTGAAATACCTAAAAATATCTTTAAATATTTTAAAATTCCATGAAATTCTTTAGAATTATTTTACAAAATCATTTACAAATCATAAAAATCTCGTGAAATTCTTTAAACTTCCCTAAAGTGCATTAAAATCTCTAAAAAAAAATTTGAAGTAAAATAATCTCACAAAATCATTTAGAAATCAAAAATGACTTAAATTTTTTTTTAATTCTATAAGGACTATTAAAATTCCTTCAAATCATTTTTAAAATGTCAAAATTACTTTCACTTTTTACAAGCTTCTTAAAATCCTTTAGAATTCCACGAAAAACTTTAAGGGCATGTGATATTTTACCATAAGAGCAAATTAGTTATACCAATTATACATTCATAATAATAAATATTTTTAGCTAATAAGAGTCAATAAACCTTCGTCTACATGAGACGAAGGTTTATTGACTCTTATTTACTAAAAATATTTATTATTATGAATGTATAATTGGTATAACTAATTTGCTCTTAAGGTAAAGTATCACATGACCTTAAAATCTCTTAAAATACGTATAGATTTCTTAAAATTCTCGAAAGCCTATTGAAATTCTTTAAAATTCCATGAGAAAAATTTAAATTCATTAAAATAATTTAAATTTCTTAAAATGCTTACAAGCTTTTTAAAATCTTTTTCAATTCCACGAGAATATTTATAATTCGTATAATAATATTTGAAAATTTTACAAAATTTCTTAAAATTCCACAAAATCTTTAGAAAATCATAAAAATCTCGTGAAATCCTTTAAAATTTCTCAAAGAACTGTAAAATTCCCCAAAGTGCATTAAAAAGCTCTAAAAAAAACTCTTGATATAAAAAATCTCAGTCATTTAAAAATCAAAAATGACTTTAAATTTTTTAAATAATATGAGGACTATTAAAATTCCTTAAAATCATTTTTAAAATGTCAAAATTACTTTCAATGTTTACAAGCTTCTTAAAATCCTTTAGAATTCCACAAAAAACTTTAAAATTTCTTAAAATACGTAGAGATTTCTTAAAATTCTTGAAAGCCTCTTGAAATTCCTTAAACTTCTACAAAATCTTTTATAAATTATAAAAATTTTGTGAAATTCTTTAAAATTCCATGAGGAAAACTTAAATTCTTTAAAATCACTTTAAAATAATTAAAATTTCTTAAAATTCTTACAAGCTTTTTAAAATCCTTTTGAATTCCATGAGAATATTTAAAATTCGTATAATAATATTTGAAAATTTTTCAAAATTTCCTAAAATTCCACAAAATCTTTAGAAAATCATAAAAATCTCGTTAAATCCTTTAAAATTTCTCAAGGAACTTTAAAATTCCCTAAAGTGCATTAAAAAGCTCTAAAAAAAACTCTTGAAATAAAAAATGCATTCGAACCTCCATAAGCAATATGCACAGCTTCCGGTTGATATCTTACAACTCCAAAAACGGGACTAAGGAGACTTATCGTTACCAGAAGAGCCGCAATAATCATCATGGCCTGCAAAAAAAAATATAATTAATATTGACTTACGAATTTCTTTAAGCGTTAAACTCCAAATTCTATTCTCCATTTTACTCAACGAAAATTATAGATAAATATTTTTTCGCTGTGTAGCGTTAATCTTTTTTCAAATATAAGACTGCATACAGAGCCAAAAAATATTTAATTTCGATACTTTTTGCATAAGACGAAGAATTCAAAATCTAACTTCAAAATTCAATATTTTCATTTTACTCAAAAAATACTTGAATTAGATATTTTCTCTCTCTGTACACATAATTCTAGTTAAAAATTGATTCATTATACAAAGGGAAAAAATTCCAAATTTAATACTTATAATGAGTAAAATGAAGAAATCGAATTTTATATTAGAACTTGGCTCCAACACCCTTAATCTTTCAAGTACACACTTATTTTGCGAGTTATAAAGTACACACATGCCTCATTTGTACCCCAGTTTGCAACCTTTATAAAAACTAAACTATTTGATATTTTGACTTGATTTTTACATTCTTATCAGAGAGAATGTATTAGATTTGTGAAAAATTTAACCCCTCTCTCCTATTTTTGTCAAATGTCCACGTTTTGTGACCCCTTGAACTCGAAAAACATGTTTTTACAAATATTTGTCTGCTGCCTGTTTGTAGATATGTCGTGTGTGTGTGTAGATTTTCGTTTATGAGCATGAAAACTTTCGAAAGAATTGACAGATAGGATTGGCCCTTGGTATACTTATTTATTATCCTAAAATGAAGATCAAGTTCGTTAGCCAGCCATTTTGGATAAAAATTAAAAAATTTGGAGCATTTTGAAAATTTTTTAAACCACTCTTTTTCTTAATTTACAAATTCTATGTACGGATGTTCATAGTACTCAAAAAATTAAACAATTTATTCCTACGACTTTTTTCGATAAAACAAAAATTGGCAGAAAAATGTTTCTTTTTGAACGCCCTACAGGATTGGCATAAAACCTTTTGGAATTTTATTGAAAAATCGAAAATTCTAATGTTGAGCCAAATAACGCGAGATATAGAAAAAATTATAAGATCGGCTATGTTAAATACATTTTAACGTTTTAAAATAATTATAATGAACATAAAAAATAAAATTCTACATTATATTCATTCAACAATTCATGATTTGACAAAATAAACAAAAATCTTATTTTTTGGACTTATAAAAAATATATTTCTATGTTATCAAAACGTTCATGATTTAGTTATACCCACATTTTACAAAAAATAATATTAGTAGGTAGAAAATTCTTAATAATTCAAATACACAAACACATTCTCAACAAAGGATTTGTTTATACCCGCAATGCATTACGTCGAAATGAGAGTGAAAGAGAAAGAAGTATACTTTCGTCTTTTTCACTCCCATGAGTTTGCAATCAACGTTGCGTTAAAATGCGATCATGGGACACCAGCCTGAAAATCAACAATTTTCTTAAAAAAAATGTTTGAATATAATTTTTTCAAAACGTAATGACTGTTCAATTTAATTTTTTTATAGTCTTTTCAGAAACAAAAAATCTACAAAATCATTTTTGTTTTGCATCTATACAAAAAATCAATTTTTAATCAACGTTTAAAGTAAAAAAATAACGCGCTTCCAACTGTCTGAGAATTTTTTTTTTTTCGAAAAAAGTCATAGGGATAAATTGTTAGGCTTTTTGAGTACTACAAACATCCGTACATACATAGAATTTGTAAATTAAAAAAAAAAGTTGTACCAAAAATTTTTTAAATTCTCAAACTTTTTGAATTATTATCAAAAATATCTGGTTAACGAACTTAACATTCATTTTAGAATACTAAATAAGAGTATACAAAAGGCCAATCCAATCTGATAATTCTTTCGATAAACTGATAAGCTGATAAACTAAAATCCACACACACACACACACACACACACACACACACACACACACACACACACACACACACACACACACACACACACACACACACACACACACACACACACACACACACATGTGTGTGTGTGTGTGTGTGTGTGTGTGGACATTTGACAAAAATGGGGGGGTCATATTTTACACAAATCTAATACATTCTCTCTGATGAGAATGTAATATAAAATCTGCAAATTGAACGAATTAAGAATTCAGAATAATAAATATAAAACTCTTGTTCAAATGAAATAACTAATTTAAATAATACATTATAAAAGTTTCCTTTATGACTCAACAAAATCGATTAGTCATTTTAAAATTCAAAGTAAATATAATAATTTTTCGCTTAAAAATAAAGCATTAAAAATTAACCAAACACAATGAAGCATAATTTGAAGAAAGAGGTAGGTATATAATATAAAATCCGTATTTACTTACGTTCTTAAATCCTAAAAATTGGGCTACGAAGAACTGATTCAAAAGTCTAAACACAGAAGATGTTTATCTTTGCGGAACACATCTCAATGAATGAAATCAAAAATGCACAAATGCATCAAGCATCAGCTGATCAGCAATATCAGCATCAGGGTGGGGGCGTCCCATAGATCCAGAATGCGTTGCGTTTCTGCGCAAAACCATGAGAGTGAGAGAGATAGTAGTATTATTGCGTCTCTCTCACTCTTATTGTTTACGCAAAAACGCAACGCATTCCGGAACCATAGGACACAACCTTATTGGTCGAAAACCTTTGCATACGTAGCACCGCAGCAGTGGTGCTACGTATGCAAAGGTTTTCCCATAGAGATATAAGAATAGAGGTGAAAAGGCTTGCACTAAAAGTGTCTCCCTAATAGAAAGATAAAGGAGATGAAATGACCGATACCTGTCTCTCTCTAGTGAGGCGATTAGAGAGAGACCGGTAGGAGTCCTTTCATCTCCTTTCTCTTTTTATTAGGGAGACACTTCCACTCAAAAGAGAGCCTATACCTTTTTTTTCACCTCTATTCTTATACACTGGAATCTCCCAATATCAACGAAATCCAGACCAGACGCTCTCCCAATATCAACGAAATTCCTTTTCTCAAATGGCATACCAATTGCGCATGCGTAATATTAATTGCGCATGCGTATTGCACATAAATAATATTTTTTAGCATTTTAAATTGCGCGCGAATAGCAACCAAACAGATTCCGAGCGCGCAACTCATGCGCAGTGTATCCAGTGATATTTGAGGTAACTGCAGGTTGATAATGAGAGAGGAATGCGGTTGATATTGGGAGATAGTTGATATTGGGAGATTCGAGTGTACATGGTTTTTTACGTATGTAAATTACGTATTTTACGTATAAAACCCCCCACTTCATATGAATTTGGTGTTTTCGACGTAAAATACCTAGTAAATTACTGTAAAAAACCATGTAATTTACCTAAGGTATTTTACTTACCCAACCGTGCATGGAACAGCACCATAACCAGGGTTGTGAAGTTACGCGTCACTCGAAGTTTTTACGTATTACACATGGTATTTTCTTATATAAATTACGTATTTTACGTAGAAAACTCCCCACTCCATGTGAATTTGGTGTTATCGACGTAAAATACCCAGTAAATTACTGTAAAAAACCATGTACTTTACCTAAGGTATTTTATTTACCCAACCGTGAGAACCCCACTCCTAAAGTCTGGACAAGTTTTGATGCCTTTACGAACACACGAAGGGTGACAACGTTTGTTTTCGAGAACACATAACTGGATGTTTCTCCGAAACATGGCTGAATATCGTTTCGCTTATGTAGTGAAATTTTGTGTAAAAGAGCATTGAAAAGTTATTTTTGACCCAAAACCGTTTCACATCCAGAGGTATAATGACTTCGATACACTTTGTGGTTCATCCGCTGCCAGGAACCGATGACCAACTAAATGATAGGCAAGTATCAACTCTAGCTCCATTCTGTGATAAGGCACTCTCCCATGCTTGTCTAATCACTAATTACTGCCTCGTTCCAATCTTCAACACTAACTCAGTTTTATAGTCCAACACAAAGTTTATTCCGCCTTCCAAAGTGATTTTGCTTTTACTTCATATTCACACGGAATAAACCCGATAAATTTCCAACTTTCCTGTGATGCAATGACTTCACCTTCTATCATTAGCATTAACGATAGTCTGTCAAATACTAACATCCTCGAACCATTTCATGGTTGATCGACTTTTCATTCATATTTCTTTAGTTTTCCTTTCTAATTCTTTCCCAGGAGTCCTACCCAGCTCAAGATTTCACGTTTTTTTGCGAAATTTCAAAGCAGGAGTTAAATGAGTCTTATGCATCAATTTTAATGCTCAGCTCCTATGCATATTGATGATCGTATTATTATTGATGAATTCGAGAATATTAGCACGATGTTTTAAAGTAAAATTGAACGTGGATGATTCATAGATGCCATTTTGCCGTAAAATATTTTATTAGCCTTTGTTTATTTTTTTAAAGTAACTCCCTTTGGAGATAGGTGGAGCTCACTATTTGAAAATATAAACGTTTAACTTTGCGAGAAGCTCAATTTGTATTCATACCTATGGGCTTATGTTTAATTTATATATTTTTATTTGAAACCACACTAGTATACAATAATCTTCGTGACTAATCTACTCCAAAATGTGAGATCTAGAATGTTCTATATTAAAGCATATGCATTTTTACTTGCTCCATTTTGTGAATTTTGTCGCACCTGCATCTGGTACAGATTTACATATTTTTCGTTCAACTTTTTCCTTCTAGCCTTACACAATCTTTTTTTTATTCTCTTTTTTCTGAATATTTAGTTTAATTTATTTGTGGTATATGTGTTGCACTATAAGAGTGACCAGTGTCTCTGATCTTAATATTGTGTCATCTGTTAAGTGATTTATTGGTTTGTTTACTATAATTAAAGACAATATTAATGAGAAAAAGCAGTGAATATTTATTAATTTTTAAATCTCCTAATTTTTAATTATTAAATTCAGAACGCCAAAAATTGAAAATAAAAACGTTGCAAAACGTGTACTATCCAATTCATAATATTTTGAAAGTCTTGATAACAATTTTAAATAGAATAATTTTTAATAAGTTATTTACGTGGTTTCTTATTATTATAAAAAAAATCTTTTTAGTGGTTTAGTGGAGAATGCAGAATTTTGACTGTAATAAAAATAAACCAATTCTATTAACCCTGCGTGTGTATACTATATTTTTAGAGATACGGTGTGTACACTGGGTCTTTTAGGATACAATAAGATTTTCGTGTAACTGTCGTTTACGTTTTTAAACGAAAAGGTGTAATTTGTTTTCAACTATGATTGTTTCTTTTGAAATTATTGACTGATTAATACTTTTATTATCATTTTGAATATTTATGGATAAAAATATCAACTTTTGGTAAATTATTTTTATTTTTATCTGTAGATGATGGAATTTACTTTTATATTTTCGTTTATAAACGTTGCAAACGGCAGTTACATAGATTTTCAAGATTTTCTAAGATTTTAAAACGATTGAAAACGACATGGTTTTTTCGGTCTTGGTTTATTGAGCTCGTGCCTTTGGTAAACCGCTGTTTTTTTAGAGCATTTTTGTCGCAAAATTTAATACAAAGTCATTGTTGCAAATTTAACTGCATTATTTATTAATTTTTAGTTTTATTATTTATTAATATTGTATTAATTAATGGACAAAACTTATTATAAGTCGCAAGCTTAAAGATTAAACATTACACACTATTGTTTCACAACAAATGCATGACGATGAATGAATGAATTTGAATAAAAAAAAAACTGTTATCAACAACTGAAGTATGATATGATATTTTACAGAAATTTTTTATTTCAGATTGAAAGAGGTGGCAGAGAAAATCAACAGATATGGATTTGTAACTCCACCAGCGCTTAATGGATTGAAGACATCCGTTAAGCGTTTGGTTGTTGGACCTACCCATATAGCTCTTCTTATGGAGGACAATAGAATTTGTCGAGTTGCATTCACAGTTCTTTACGATAGATTGGATTTAAGAAAAAGTGAACCCAACAGAAGGTAACTGAAAGAGCTGATGTTTAAATAAAATAGGTCCGCTCCGCTAGCACCTCCTCAAAAGAATTTCACTATTTCTTTTATGCCATATTTTTGGGCTAATTTTAGGCGGTTATGCCGATTTTTGGGCTCTTTTTTGGCTCTTGAAATACCAAAAAACCAAATTCGAGAATACAACCCTTAACATTAATAACCTACCCTCAATTTTTATAAAATACTTTTTCGACAAAACAAACTATACAATAACTTCGAGGTATTTTTAGGCTCTGGAAATACCCGAAAACAAAATTCGAAAAAGCAACCCCTATTACAGAAAGTACAAATTTGTATGGAGGTGCTGACTGCCGAGCAGCTAGCACCTCCAGTAGATAAAATCATTAAAATTTTTTAATTCAATCTTACCAGAATTTCGGGCTATTTTTGGGCTCTTGAAATAACCGAAAACGCGAAGACCAAATTCGAAAAAACAACCCCTATCATTGGAAACCTACCCTTAGTTTTGAAAAATAATTTTTGCACAAAACAAACTATTTTTTGATAAAACTTCTACATTTTTTTGTTGAAGAATCGAATTCTCCGATACGTACCTACGTCTTTTTTTTATGAAAACTCTTGTCCTAACCAAAAGTCAATGGCAGTCAAAGAAATTTTCAATGAATAATTTTTTCCGTTTGGTTTTCAAAGCAAAGATATAGGGAAAAGGAAAAGCAGAGGAAATTATTATTATTATTATTATTATTATTATTATTATTATTATTAAATGATTTCCTTCTTTTCAGAGGAAATAAGGCGACACATATTTTACCTATTTCAAGATAAGAATTTGTTGACAAAGATATGAGTATTTGAATTTTTAAACGAGAGAAATTAATGTTTTCTTTTTTTTCGAAATTTGTTTTTGGGTATTTCAAGAGCCTGAAAATAGCCCACAATTCTTATGTATTCTTTCTTTTGTTCAAAAATTATTTTTCAAAATGGAAGGTAGGTTTTTAATGATAGGGGTTGCTTTTTCGAAATTCGTTTTTGGGTATTTCAAGAGCCCGAAAATAGCCCACAATTCTTGTGTATTTTTTTTTGTCCAAAAATTATTTTTAAAAATGGAGGGTAGGTTTTTAATGATAGGGGTTGCTTTTTTGAAATTCGTTTTTGGGCTAGCTGCTCGGACAGTCAGCACCTCCATCTAAATTTGTATTTTCAGGGTGGCCACATGTCAGGGAAGACAGGAAAATGTCAGGGAAATGCGAGTAGTTGTCAGGGAAAATAGAAATTGACTTTTACGTTAACTATATTATTTTCGTCGTATTATATATATAATTTTTATAATTTATTTAACAAATTTTAGAAACTATCCAAAGATTTCGAAAGATTATAAATAATTTCCAGGTATTCTCTGAGATTCTATAGCTTTCTAACGATTCCCAGAGATTTTCAATAATTTATAAAATTTTTAAGCGGTTTCTAGGAATTTTAAATTATTACAAGAGATTTGTATAATATTTAAAAGATTTAGTTGAATTTTAAAGGGACTTTATGAAATTTTAAGAGATTTTTAAGGAAGTTTAGGGAATTTAAAGAATTTTAAGGAATTTTAAATTTCCTTGAGAAATTTTAAAGAATTTCACGAGATTTTTATGATTTTCTAAAGATTTTGTGGAATTTTAGAAAATTTTGAAAAGATTTCAAAAATTATAAAAGTTTTTTTTACGTATTTTAAGGGATTTAAAAATTTTTTGTGGAATTATAAAGGAATTTAAGAAACTTGTAAGAATTTTAAAAGAATTTAAGGAATTATAAATATTCTCGTGGAATTTAAAAGGATTTTAAAAAGCTTGTAAGAATTTAAAAAAATTTTAATTACTTTAAAGTGATTTTAAAGAATTTAAATTTTCCTCCTGGAATTTTAAAGGATTTCACAAAATTTTTATGATTTATAAAAGGTTTTGTAGAAGTTTAAGAAATTTCAAAAGGTTTTCAAGAATTTTAAGAAATCTTTACGTATTTGAAGGTTTTTCGTGGAATTCTAAAGGATTTTAAGAAATTTGTAAAAATTATAAGTAATTTTGACATTTTAAAAATGATTTTAAGAAATTTTAATAGTCCTTATAGAATTTAAAAAAATTTTTAAGCGGTTTTTAGGAATTTTAAAGGATTACAAGAAATTTGTATAATATTTAAAATATTTAGTTGAATTTTAAAAGGACTTCATGAAATTTTTAGAGATTTTTAATGAAGTTTAAGGAATTTAAAGAATTTTATGGAACTTTAAAGTTCCTTGAGAAATTTTAATGGATTTCACGAGACTTTTTATGATTTTCTAAAGATTTTGTGGAATTTTAGGGAATTTTGAAGTTTTCAAAAATTATAAAAGTTTTTTTTACGTATTTTAAGGGATTTAAAAATTTTTTGTGGAATTATAAAGGAATTTAAGAAACTTGTAAGAATTTTAAGAGAATTTAAGGAACTATAAATATTCTCGTGGAATTTAAAAGGATTTTAAAAAGCTTGTAAGAATTTAAAAAAATTTTTATTACTTTAAAGTGATTTTAAGGAACTTAAATTTTCCTCCTGGAATTTTAAAGGATTTCACTAAATTTTTATGATTTATAAAAGATTTTGTAGAAGTTTAAGGAATTTCAAGAGGCTTTCAATAATTTTAAGAAATCTTTACGTATTTTAAGGGATTTTAATGTTTTTCGTGGAATTCTAAAGGAATTTAAGAAGCTTGTAAAAATAGTAAGTAATTTTGACTGTTTAAAAATGTTTTTAAGGAATTTTAATAGTCCTCATAGAATTAAAAAAAATTTCAAGTCATTTTAATTTTTAAAAAATTTTGTGAGATTTTTTTTCAAGAGTTCTTTTTTTAGAGATTTTAATGATGCACTTTAGGAAATTTAAAGAATTTCACGAGATTTTTATGATTTGTAAACGATTTTGTAAAATAATTCTGAAGGATTTCATAGAATTTGAAATTTTGTAGTGGAATTTTAAGAATTCAATAGGTTTCCAATAAATTTAAAGAAATTTTTTTCATTTTAAGAGATTTTAAAAAAATTCCTCGTTGAATTTTAAAATATTTCACGAGATTCTGAAAATTTTTTATAGAATTTTGAAGGTTTAGAGGAAATTTTAAGAGATTTTTAGGAATTTTAAAAGATTTTTAAGTTTTTCGTGGAATTTAAAGTATTTCAAAGGATTTTGAGGCATTTAAAAAAGATTAGTGAAAATTGAAGGAATCTCATGAAATATTAAAAAATTTGAAGGGATTTCGTGGAATTTTAAGATGTTTCTGAGAATTTCAATGAATTTTAAGAGATCTTTTCAAAAGTTCTTGTAAATTCGAGAGATTTCTGCGAATCTTAAATATTGTCAAGTGATATTAAATTTCAAAATATTTAAATTGATATTATACGAAATTTTTGAAAAATTTCAATAGTATTATTATTGAAAATTTATACGTATTTTTAATACTTTTCTGTCATGGAAATTTGTTTGAAAGTCAGGGAAAAGTCAGGGAAATGTTAGGGAAATTGAAAAATTGAATCTTGTGGCCACCCTGATTTTCTGAGAAAAGTAAAATTGCCCAAAAATAGGTATTACCGTCTAAAATTAGCCTGAAAATAGCCCAACATTATGGCTTAAAAGAAATATTGAAATTCTTCTGTGGAGGTGCTAGCGGATCAGACCTAAGTAAAATTCTCTCCCTATGGTATAAAAAAAGATGTTAATCTCTTCCTCGTTTTTTCTTTTAAGCACAAGCAAAAATCATGTGGGGAATTCTACTTCAACACCAAGTGGAAGTGGAGGTAGTGGAAGTGGAAGTCGAGCAGGAATAGCCCGTTCCCGGGCTAGAATAATGCGAGGAAGTTCAGCTATTCGTGGTGGAGGAACCGGAAGTGGTAGTGGAAGCAGTGGCAGAATTGGTCCTCCCGGTGTGATAATGGGTGGTAGCAGCAGCAGCACTTCTCGTCCCATCGTTTCTGTGCCTGCTCCTTTTGTCCCAGATGATTTAATTGCCCAGGCTCAAGTAGTCTTGCAAGGAAAGAGCCGAAACATCATAATGCGAGAGCTACAACGTACGAATTTGGATGTAAATTTAGCAGTGAATAACTTGTTGTCACGAGACGATGAGGAAGGCGATGACGCTGAAGATGCGGCTGATAGTTACGTACCAGAAGATCTTATATCCCTCCTTGACGGTGGATTTAGTAACGAACACTCAGTCATTATCGACGCTGATTCCATGTTCTCAGAGGACATGTTCGGTTACGGAGGAATACGAAGTCGCAGTGGTTCTTCTCGCAGACTTGGCAACGACAGGGATGGCGAACGATCAACAGAGCGAGACAGAGATAGGGACAGTTTTAGTCGATGGAGGGATCGCCAGTATTACGGACCCCGGCGATGGTTAGAAACTGCTCTCAAGGATTCATGGGAAAAAGATCCTGATAATAAGAAAAAAGAGCTGGCTTCTCAAAGTCCACTCTGGATATCTGAGGAATTAGAATGGTGGCATGAACGAAGTGGAGAACCAGCTCCTAAATTCGTACAAATCGCTGCTCTCTATAGTGAATTGATTGCCGTTTCCTCAACTGGACAATTGTACCAGTGGAAATGGGCAGACTTGGAGCCCTTTAAACATCCTGAAAACCCAAATGTACACCATCCTAAGACAATACCTTTGGCTCTTGCTGGTGAGAAGATAGTTAACATTTCCGGAACTGCTATCCGCTGCTCCGTCAGCACAGAAAGTGGCAAAGTAGCAACCTGGTTAGACGAACTTCTCGGACATGTGGCATCTCGTTTGGAACATCCAGCCCAAGCCTTCACGGAATTCACCCTGGATAAGATTGTCTCGCTTCATACCTGTGCACTCTACACCGTCGCTAAACTCGAGAGTGGAGCGCTTTACTGGTGGGGAGTCTTGCCTTTTGCTCAACGCATGAAACTTTGGGAAAAGTACAAGGCTAAATCTCGAAAACACAGACCATCAACGATACTATCAACTGAAATCAGTTACGGAACCCATGTTTGTATGAATAACAGTCCGATTTATCAACCTGGTGCTATAGGATTCTCCATCGCAAATGGGGTTCCGAAAGTAGGACAATTACTCTCAGCTGTGTGGAATTTGGATGCTATCTGCAGATTCAAAATTCTGCCGCCTGGTACTTTACCTACTGCTGTTCCAGTCGAGAAAAGAGAGTCCAATGGAAATAACTCTAATAGTGGATCTAACACAAAAACAATCCACAAGGAAACCGCTGATCGATTGGACATGCCTCCTCCACCTTCACCAGCTTCCAGCACCTGTAGTGATACTGGAAGCATTACGACGAGTCACAAACGTCAGAAAAGAATGGCTCCGAAAAGTGACGGCGAACCGGATAGAAAGGACGAAGAGGATTGGCACTTGAAGGATGTCGTTTTTGTCGAGGACGTGAAAACTGTCCCCATTGGTAAAGTTATCAAAGTGGACGGTTGTTATGTAGCTGTGAAATTTTTCTCGAAGGATTCTAAGGAAAAGGAAAAGGAAAACAAAGAGAAGGACTTCAGTACTGCTGACTTTAAGGATTTGACTGCAGAAGAACTGATCAAACTTCTCGCCGACTGCAGACTCCTTAGAAAGGATGAATTGCAAGTCATTAAATCTTCAATGAACTCTCGTGCTCCAGATTGCTTCCAGAGAACTCCAAGACGAGTTAATATTGCCGAGGGGTTGAACGAGAATCTTCTCACTATCGCCACTGATGGTCAAGGCATTCACGCGATACTGAAGAATGGATCAAAGCTCAGTTACGTCGTCTACAATCTGAGCACAGGTAGATACGTGCAAGATTGTTACATTCCATCAGATCTAAACTCCTTCCTAGGATTGCAACCACAGAATATCAGCTTAACGAGCGCTGGAGAAAACACAGAATGCTCCATGATACTTCGAGATGGCAATAATACCATCTATCCAATCGCTAAGGATTGCGCAGAGGCCATTCGGGATTCCAACTGGCTGGACTTGGTTCCTGTACTCTGCATCGGTGCGTCAACCATTCCCCTACCGAATATTCCCTCAATGAATTTGAAAAACCAAGTTGCGGTAATTGCTCTTGCCTTCGACAATCTGCTCCTTATGCCTCGTATTCTTCGGTGTGACTATGATGGAGTTAAGCAAGTCTTTGCTTCTTTGGAACAAGATCCCAAGAGCTGTCTGGCTCAAATCCAAGCCCTCCTAAGTGAACGCTGCGATGGTAATCGCAATATTCTCCACGCTTGTGTAAATATGTGTTCTCCAACATCGAATAAAGAAAATGATCAGGGAATCGAGAGAGACTTGGTCTCAAACGCTGTCGACGCTAGTTCTGCTCCAATTGAGGAGCCCATTCCAACCTTGAACTGGCCTCCAGAAGCCTTTGACAATACATCAGGAGAAGAAGATAGTTTACTGAGCATTGGTACTGCTAGCTTATCTATGATGAATAAATCAGGATCTGCAGCCAACAATACATACATTATAGATTCTGTCGAGAGACGAAATAACGCACTACTGATTTTGAAATATATGTGTGAGAATCCAGTCTTAGCACAGAATTTGAAAGATCTCCTATCTGCAAGAGATGCTCAAGGCCAGACGCCTTTGATGCTTGCGGTTTCTGTTCGCGCTTATCACGCTGCACTGATTTTACTCGAAACAATTCAGAGAGTCGGTAAAGATGGGAAGGATTGTTCATCTATGATTCTTCCAAGCGATGCCAACCCAGATTTGTCTCCTTTGTTTGTCACCTGCTGCAACGATACTTGCAGCTTCACCTGGACAGGAGCAGAACACATCAATCAAGACATCTTCGAGTGTAGAACTTGTGGCTTGACTGGGTCATTGTGCTGTTGTACTGAATGCGCACGTGTCTGTCACAGAGGACATGACTGCAAATTGAAGAAAACTTCTCCAACAGCCTATTGCGACTGTTGGGAGAAATGCAAGTGTAAGGCTCTAATAGCTGGTCATCAGGGTGCTCGATATGACCTCCTTTGCCGATTGGTGACTAACACAGATTTGGCTACAAAAATTAATTCCAGAGGTGAAAGTATCCTCCTCTTCCTTGTACAAACTGTTGGCAGACAGTTGATAGAGCAACGCCAATATAGAGTAACTCCCAGACAACGGTCAACATCAGCGAGTCGCAAAACGCCATCAGCAGATGGCATTGGTGCTGATTCAGACATGCCTGATCATGATTTAGAACCACCCCGCTTCAGCAGAAGAGCACTAGAAAGATTGTTAAACGACTGGTCTGCTGTTCAGTGTATGATAATGTCAGGAGTGCACGAAAATCCGAGCGATCAGTTATTTGGAGATCAAGGCAGTGGTTGTCGCCAAAGTGGAACTGCTCTTCTTGATAAATTTACTCACACCCTCCTCGTCAAATGCAGTTCCGAGATGCTGGATACTTTGTTGACCACTCTTATTCGAGAATTGCAAAACGATTCAGTTCCAGGTCGTCAGGAAGAAGCAACGAACGTTGCTAGGCGTTTTGTTAGATCAGTGGCGAGGATATTTGTGATATTCACCATAGAGATGGCACCGAATACCACTAAGAGAAGAAGTACTTCAACAAAATCAACAACTTCTAGTACGACCCAAGCTTCACAACCCTTGCTGAAGTGTCGTAAGATCTTCCAGGCTCTGATTAAGTTGGCGGTTGAGGAATTGTGTGAAACAGCTGATTCTCTTATTGCTCCGGTTAGATTAGGAGTTTCAAGACCCACTGCTCCTTTCACTTTGACGAGCTCTGCAATAGAAGTGATTAATGGATCGGAAGAATTGTTTTCGATAGAACCGCTGATTCCTCATAGTGGATTAAGCCCACAGATTTTGGAAGCTGGTCTACCACAACAGGGAAATAATAATATTACTATTCCAAGGGATGTTTCTGCAATGGATGAAACTGAAGGTGGCGAGGAAGTTCCAATGGATATGGATGGTGATATTAGTGAACATGAAGAATCAGGGGTCTCTGGAGCAGTTAGTGGACAAGCGTTAGGGGAAGTTGATAATAATGTAGGTGGAGTTGGGGAAGAACAACCTGGGGATGGAGAATCTGATGCAGAACTAGATCTTTTGGCTGAGGCTGAAACTGATTCTGATTCCGATGATAATCATAGTAATCAGGATGCTGCATCTGCACAAAGAAGTGTACAAACTGGAGCAACTGCTGGTTCTGATGGTGGAATGGGGTCTATTTTACTTTTCCCTGAAGAGGAATCTGGTGAATCGAGTCAGCAGGAAGATGATGAGAGTGAAGCTGGAGAAACCGACGAACAGGATAATGAAGAATTCCAGATTGGAGATGAACAACTCGAACGCAGAAGGTATTACTTTAATTTATTTTGACAATCCAATTACATACTGTATTTTCCTATCTTAAAAAAGAGATTTTACCAATATATCGAACACATTGTTTTCGAAAACTTGATTGGTTTAGAAATTGCGTGAATTGTGTGAATGTATCGAACTTAAAAACAATTTTTAGACTATTTTCGTTTTCAAAAAGATTAAGTCAGAGAATACAAATTTTACAGAATTTATTGAAATTTTAGAAATATTAAAGGATTTCATGGTATTTCAAGGAATTTTATGAAATTTATTTTAATTTTCAGAAATTTTAAGAGATTTTACCAGTTATTGGGGTTTTATAGAATCTAAAGAAATTTAAAGAATATAAAAATCTAATAAAGAGTTTTCATTGGATTTTCAAGTAATTCAAAGTATTTATCGAGATTTCATGGGATTTTAAATGATTTTAAAGGATTTAACGATATTTTGTGTAATTTTAGGTAATTTTAGAATCTTTAAAGCTGTTTCAAGGATTTTCGCGAAGTTTTATTGGATTTTCAAATATTTTAAGGGATATTAAATAGTTTTAAGGACTTTTAAGAGATTCAAGGAATTTTACGAAATTTCATTAGATTTTTAGCAATTTTAAGAGATCATGGGATTTTGAGAAATCTTAAAAGATTTAACGATAAATATGTTGTGGAATTTTAAGTGATTTTTAAAACTTTTAAGCTATTTGAAGGTATTTCACAAAATTTCACTGGATTTTTAGATACTTTAAAGGTTTAAGGCCATGTAAGACTTCCTCGATCCTACCTTACCGACATTTTTTTCTCTGTAACGCTACGTTTACATTTATTGAGATATCAAATTGAAAATTTCTAAAATTAAAGAAAATATGCTAAGGTATGTTTATTTGGTCTTAAATTTTTGTAAAAATAAACAAAATTTTGTTGAAAAATTTTTTTTAATATAAATGTCAATATTTAGGACCATATAAACGTACCTTAATGCATTAGCTTCAAATTTAGAAATTTTCAATTTGATATCTCAATAAATGTACACGTAGCGTTGCAGAGAAAAATATGTCGGTAAGGTAGGGATCGGGCAAGTCTTAAATGGTCTCTCTCTCTCTCTCTCTCTCTCTCTCTCTCTCTCTCTCTCTCTC